>MU768346.1:29279-41933 GCA_026770625.1 Nicotiana glauca
GTGCGGAAGACATTTCTAAGTTTAACAACATCACTATTTTTAAGAAGGGGAATAAGCATCCCAAAAGGGGTTTTTAGAAACCCGATACAGTAATCCATATAGGGACATAATATTACAACCCCAAAACTAGTCTACTAAAGTGTGTGCCAAGACCTGGTGTCACAAGTACGGGCATCTAGTAGAATATACAAAACACCTCTATCCTACTGTCTGAAATAAAGAAAGACAGCAAAATACAAATGAAGACTCCATCCGACTGCTGAGCGGCGTGGGAAAGGAAGCAGCTCACCGTAGAAGTCTCTGCCGCAGCTCACTGGCGCGTGCCCGATCGGTAACCAGAAAAATCAGCCTCAAAACCTGTACATTTAAGTACAGAAGCGTAGCATGAGTACATAAACAATATGTACCCAGTGAGTATCCCGCCTAATCTCGAAGAGGTAAAGACAAGAGTTCGACTTGATACCCACTAGGTCAAGATAATATTACAATAATGATGTACAATTTAGAGCATAAATAGTTCATTTATACGACAGTTATCATGGAAGTCATAATCAGGCTTTTAATCACATTTTTCCTTTATCATTTTTTACTCTTTTACAATAATTAGCAATAAATTATGGAAGGTCTAAGCTCGAGCATACATGTATGTGTATATATATCATGCGCAACAATGCCGAGATCGACGGCCCGCTCCAACAGAATATAAATCGTGCACTGCCGAGGGTCGAGCGGCCCATACCATAGATGCATCTATTTCACCAAGGCGATCGGCCCGATCCACAAATATCAATTAAAACATTAAGAATCCACACAAAGGCATCATTTATACACAAGTAAATCCTTACCAGGTTCAACAATATTCGTATGATCACTTTTCGTTCTTCTCTAGTCTCTTAACATATCATAAAAGATCACTATGATAATTCAAATAATGGATATCTCACATTAGGCATGATGTGGGTCCTAAACTACCCAAACATTTAATATCATAGTAGCTACGCACGGACTCTCGTCACCTAGTAAGTACGTAGCCCCCGCATTTAATAGAAATTTAACATTTATTAGTCCTAAAGGGACAATTCCCCCTCACGAGGTTAGAAAGGAGACTCACCTCGCTCCGAAGCGCACTTCCAACTATCAAGAACAAGCTCGAAACCTCAAAGCGAAGCCGAAAGCGCACGAACTAGTTAAACAATATAGGGATTAGTCAATAAGGGCTTATAAGGTTGAATTCTAACTATTTAAGTGATTTCCCAACCTTTCCCATAAATTTCCTAAATTCCGACCCGGCCACGTGCCCGGATCCCGAGATTTTTTGAAGAAAATTATTCTCTATAACCTAAGGATCACTAATATGTGATTTCTAGTTCATTACATAGCTAATTATGTGGTTAAATCTTAATTTCATGAAAACCCTAGGTCTAGCCCTAACCCCTTTGATTTCACTCAATTATTAGTGTTAAATCTATCTAATATTCGTGTATTTAAACTAAGAATGAGTGGGGATTACTTACCTTGTGATGTTATGTTGAAATCCCCCCTTTGGAATCACCAAAATCGCCCAAATGTATAATGAGAAACGAAGAAAATGAGGTCGGGTTCGTATTTAATGAACTCCACTGTCCCAGTGATTTTCGCTTCAGCGGACGAGTTTCCACTTCTGCAGAATCTGCTCCTGCGAAAAAAGGGCCGCTTCTGCGGTCCTGGCCCAGATTGGAAGTACCGCTTCTGCGGTCCAGAAGCCGACTATGCGGGACCGCTTCTGCGGTCTAGAAATCGCTTTTGCGATTTTCCCTGAGCTGCCCCACACCGCTTCTGCAATCAAATGACCGCTTCTGCGGTCTCGCTTCTGCGGTCCAAGAGCCGCAGAAGGGGTTATGACAGAAGCAGCAGATGAAGTTTTTCCCAAGTTTTCAACTTCACTCGAACCTCGACCATTTGACGCTCGGGGCTCCCGAGCCTCGCTCGAATGTACCGACAAATCTGAAATTACGAGGCGGACCTACTCGAACCCTCGAAACACTCAAAACAATGCTAAATCGAGCAATCAACCCCCAAAACCAAATGAATCAATTCATTGAACTTCAAGTTCTTAATTCTCCTTCAACGGGTCAAAACGCACATAAACTACTCGGATTGACACCAAATTTTACGGGTAGGTCTTAACTGATATTTCGGACTTGTACCAAGTTTCAAAATCGAAATCCGAACCCGATACCTATGAAAACAATGATTTCTTAGTTTATTTAATTCTTTGAAACTTAAACTTAACAATTTTACATAAAAATTCATTACTCGGGATAGGGACCTCGGAATTCGATTCCGGGCATACGCCCAGGTCCCATATTTTCCCGCGGACCCTCAGAAATTGTCAAATCACGATTCCGGGTCCGTTTCCCCAAAATGTTGACCAAAGTCAAACTTGGCTTTTTTAAAGGAACTTAAAGAAGCAACTAGGCTTAATCTTGCTCAGAACTCTTCTAACTTCTGAACCACCCGTCCCCGCAAGTCATAAATTAGCTAAAGAAAGTGCGGAAAGTATTATTTAAGGGAACGGGGTTCGAGAATGCAAAACGACCAGTCGGGTCGTTACATCCTCCATCTCTTAAACAAACGTTCGTCCTCAAACGGACATAGAAAGGTACCTGGACTACTGAATAAGTGGGGATATCGGCTCCGCATGTCCTCCTCGGACTCCTAGGTCGCCTCCTCGACCGGTTGGCCCCTCCACTGGACTCTTATCGTAGAAATCCTCTTGGACCTCAATTGGTGGTCCTGTCTATCAACAATGGCAACTGGCTCCTCCTCGTAGCTCAAGCTCCCATCTAATCGAATGGTACTGAAATCCAACACATGCGAATAGTCGGCATGATACTTTCGTAACATCGATACATAGAAGACTGGATGAACTCCTAATAAACTGGGAGGTAAAGCAAGATCATAGGCAACCTCCCCAACTTGCCTCAACACCTCAAAGGGGCCAATAAACCTTGGGCTCAACTTGCCCTTCTTTCCGAATCTCATAATGCCCTTCATGGGCGAAACATTCAAGAGAACCTTCTCGCCAACCATAAATGATACATCATGTGCCTTCTGATCCACGTAACTCTTCTGCCTGGACTGAGCTGTGCGGAGTCTCTCCTGAATCAACTTTACCTTATCCAAGGCATCCTGAACCATGTCTGTACCAAGCAGCCTAGCCTCACTAGGCTCAAACCACCCGATCGGAGAACGACAACGCCGACCATATAATGCCTCATACGGGGCCATCTCTATGCTGGACTGATAGTTGTTATTATATGCAAACTCCGCCAAGGGTAAGAACTGATCCCACTGCCCTCCAAAGTCAATCACACATGCTCTAAGCATATCCTCTAAAATCTGAACTGTCTGCTCCAACTGCCCATCGGTCTGAGGATGGAATGTCGTGCTAAGCTCCACGCAGGTCCCCAACTCACTCTGAACAGCTCTCCAGAAATGGGAAGTGAACTGAGGGCCTCTGTCTGATATGATGGAGACCGGCACACCATGCAACCTCACTATCTCCCAAATGTAAATCTGAGCATACCTCTCTACCATATAAGTAGTCGCCACTGGAATGAAATGGGCGGACTAAGTCAATCTATCCACAATAACCCACACTGAATCAACCTTCCGCTGGGTCCGCGGCAACCCAACCACGAAATCCATAGTGATACGCTCCCGCTTCCATTCCGGAATGGGCATCCTCTGAAGTAGGCCACCTGGCCTCTGGTGCTCCTGCTTAACCTGCTGGCAATTCAAACATTTAGCCGCATACTTCGCAATGTCATTCTTCATCCTCTGCCACCAGTAATGCTTCCTCAAGTCACGATACATCTTCGTGGCACCTGGATGAATAGAGTACCTCGAACTGTTGGCCTCCTCTAGAACTCTCTCTCTTAAGCCATCAACATTAGGAACACATACACGGCCCTGAAGCCGTAACACACCATCCTCGCCAATAGAAATCTCCCTGGCACCTCCCTGAAGTACCGTCTCTCTGAGAACTACCAGACATGGATCATCGAGTTGTCGGGCCTTAATCTCCCCCAACAATGAAGACTAAGCAACCACACATGCTAGGACCCGACTGGGCTCTGAAATATCCAATCTCACCAGCCTGCTAGCTAAAGACTGAACGTCCAAAGCTAATGGTCTCATCTCGGCAGGAATGAATGCCAAGCTACCCATGCTCTCCGCCTTCCTACTCAAGGCATCCGCAACCACATTTGCCTTGACTGGATGATAAAGAATGGTAATGTCATAATCCTTTAGTAGCTCAAGCCACTTGTGCTGCCTCAAATTAAGATCCCTCTGCTTGAACAAATGCTACAAGTTGTGATGGTCTGTATAAACCTCACATGACACTACATATAAATAATGTCTCCATATCTTAAGAGCATGAACAATCGCCGCCAACTCTAGATCGTGTGCAGGGTAATTTTTCTCATGAACTTTCAGCTGACGTGAAGCATATGCAATAACTCGCCCCTCCTGCATCAATACACATCCCAAGCCAATGCGAGAAGTGTCGCAATACACTGTATACATCCTTGAACCGGAAGGCAATACAAGAACTAGTGTCGTGGTCAAGTCCGTCTTGAGCTTCTGGAAGCTCTCCTCACAGTCATCGGACCAACAGAACGGGGCACCCTTTTGGGTTAATCTGGTCAGAGGGGATGCAATAGAAGAAAAACCCTACACGAATCGCTGGTAATAACCTGCTAGCCCTAAGAAACTCCTAATCTTGGTCACTGAAGTAGGACGTGGCCAACTCTGAACTGCCTCAATCTTCTTGGGATCCATTTTAATGCCCTCCCTTGACACTACATGCCCCAATAATGCTACTGACTCTAGCCAAAACTCGCACTTGGAGAACTTAGCATAAAGTTTCTGCTCTCGCAAGGTCTGAAGCACTACTCTCAATTGCTGCTCGTGCTCCCCCAGGATACACGAGTATATCAAGATGTCGTCAATGAAGACGATAACAAAGGAATCAATATAGGGCCTGAACACCCTGTTCATCAAGTCCATAAATGCCGCTGAAGCATTCGTCAAGCCAAATGACATCACCAGGAACTCATAGTGGTCATATCTAGTCCTGAATGCGGTCTTCAGAACATCTGAATCCTGAATCTTCAACTGATGATACCCTGACCTCAGGTCAATCTTATAGAACACCCTAGCACCCTGCAGCTGGTCAAACAAGTCATCAATACAGGGCAATGGAACTTGTTCTTGATGGTGACTTTGTTTAACTGGCGGTAATCAATGCACATCAGCATAGTCCCATCCTTCTTCTTTACAAATAGCACTGGTGCACCCCAAGGCGATACGCTGGGCCTAACAAACCCCTTTGCTAGCAATTCCTTCAACTGCTCCTTCAGCTCCTTCATCTCCTTAGGAGCCATCCGGTACGGTGGGATAGATATAGGCTGAGTGCCTGGAGCCAAGCCAATACATAAATCAATATCACGATCCGGAGGCATGCCCGAAAGATCAGAAGGGAAAACATCGGCGAACTCTCGGACCACTGGCACTGAATCAATGGTCAGAGACTCTGCGGTGGTGTCTCGAACATAAGCTAAATAAGCCAAACACCCTTTCTCAACCATGCGCTGAGCCTTTAAGAAAGAAATAACTCTGCTAGGCGTATCAACTGTGGAACCCTTCCACTCTAATCTCGATAATCCTGGCATAGCTAGCAAAATAGTCTTGGCATGACAATCAAGGATGGCGTGATATGGGGATAACCAATCTATGCCTAAAATGAACTCAAAATCAAGCATATCAAGCAACAGAAGGTCTGCTCTATTCTCATAATCACATAAAGTAATCACACAGGACCGGTAGACCCAATCCACAACCACACAATCAACCACAGGAGTGGACACATGAACAGGACCACCCAAGAACTCAGGAGAAGTAACCAGAAAACAAGAAAATAGAGAGGCCACATAGGAATAAGTAGATCCTGGATCAAATAATACCGAAGCGCCCCTACCGCTAACTGAAATAATACCTCTGATAACGGCATCTGAGGCCAATACATCTGGCCTGGCCGGGAGAGCATAGAATCTAGTTGGAGCGCCGGCTGCCTGGACTCTGCCCGACTGAGAAACCTGTGGCTGACCTCTCCCTGTCTGGCCTCCACCTCTAGGATGACCTCTATCGGTCTGTCCTCCACCTCTAGGTGGCTGGGTCACTGGTGCTAGAACCATGGGCTGTTGTCCCTGCTGTATAGCCTTGCCCCGAAGCCTGGGGTAGTACCTACTCATGTGATATGGGTCTACGCACTCAAAATAATGTGGTGCGGCGACCTGCTGCCCAGATGGCTGACTCTAAAAACCAGAAGATCCACTAGAAGAAGCCTGAATGGCCGGCGGGCGGTATGAACTCTCTGGTATAGCACTGAGATAAGAACCGGAAGAATCTGGAGGACCTGAATACCCACTGGAAGAACCCTGAACGGCTGGTGGGAGATAAGAACTCTCTGGCATGGCGCTGAAATAAGAGCACGCTGGAGCACCCCGAGAAGGTGGTGGTGCTGAAACTGGGAGACTACTGGGCTGACCCCTCCCGGAGTGACCTCTACTCCTAGTTGGGGCGCCTCTAAACTCTCTAGAGAATCTGGCCCGCTTCTCCTACTACATCTGCTCAAAACCCCTCTAACGGTAACCCTCAATCCTATGAGCAATCTCAAGTGTAAGCTGATAACTTGTGCCCATCTCCACCTCTCGAGCCATACTATTCCTAATAGTGGGATGTAACCCCACAACAAATCGTTGTACCCTCTCTGCCTCTGTGGGAAGTATCATAAGTGCATGGCGAGACAACTCAGAGAATCTTGCCTCATAATCGGTCACTGACATCTGACCCTGCTGTAAATGCTCAAACTGATGACGTAGCCCTTCCCTCTCAGAGGGTGGAATGTACCGATCAAGAAATAACTGGGTGAACTGACCCCAAGCGAGGGGAGGAGAACCTGCTGGCCTGCTAAGAGCATAGGACTGCCACCATCTACGGGCCCTGCCCTCCAACTAGAAAGTGGTGAAGTCAACTCCATGTGACTCAATTATCCTCATATTGTGTGGTCTATTCCTGCACCTGTCAATGAAATCCTGGGCATCCTCGTGACACTCACCCCCGAAGACTGGAGGGCGCAACCTGGTCCATCTGTCCAATAGATTCTGCGGATCGCCATCCACAGCTGGCCTGGGCTGGGGTGCCACTGCAGCAACTAGCTGAACCCCATCTGCGGGTAGTGCACCCGGGGTCTGATAAACTGCGGCTGTATGAACTGGGGCCTGGGTAGTAGGGGTCTGTGATCCCCCTCCTGCTTGTGAAGTAGCTGGATCCGCTGGAAATAAACCAGCCTAAGTCATAGTGTCCATGAACCGAAGCATGCGGCCCATGACCTCCTGAAATGCCGGTGCTGTCATGAAATCTGTCAGGGTAGGCTCAGCAGCAGGTACCTCACCCTGCTCCTCAATAATGGGATCCCCCACCGGGTCTGTAGGTGGTCTGACTGGAATGGCTCTAGGGCGCCCTCGCCCCCTACCACGGGCCGATACCCTCCCCCGGCCTCTACCTCGGCCTCTAGCAACCGGGGGAGCAACTTCTCCCGGGTTCGAATCGTCGGTGGTACGATTCCTTACCATCTGTGAGAGAATAGAAGAGGAAACTTAGTACACTGACCACTACATGATGAGGAATGAATAAAGAGTAGTCTTTCCTAACACCCTATAGCCTCTCGAAGATAAATAAAGACATCTCTGTACCGATCTACAAGACTCTATTAGGTTTGCCCGTAACTTGTGAGACCTACGTGAACCTAGTGCTCTGATACCACGTTGTCACGACCCATTTCCATAACCGGTCATGATGGCGCCCAACAACCTTGCCGGGCAAGCAAAGTACGGAAGACATTTCTAAGTTTAACAACATCACTATTTTTAAGAAGGGGAATAAGCATCCCAAAAGGGGTTTTCAGAAACCCGATACAGTAATCCATATAGGGATATAATATTACAACCCCAAAACTAGTCTACTAAAGTGTGTGCCAAGACCTGGTGTCACAAGTACGGGCATCTAGTAGAATATATAAAACACCTCTATCCTACTGTCTGAAATAAAGAAAGACATCAAAATAAAAAAGAAGACTCCATCCGGCTGCTGAGCGGCGTGGGAAGGGAAGCAGCTCACCGTAGAAGTCTCTGCCGCAGCTCACTGGCGTATGTTCGATCGGTAACTAGATGAATCGACCTCAGAACTTGTACATTTAAGTACAGAAGCGTAGCATGAGTACATAAACAATATGTACCCAGTGAGTATCCCGCCTAATCTCGAAGAGGTAGAGACGAGAGGTCGACTTGATACCCACTAGGTCAAGATAATATTACAATAATGATGTACAATTTAGAGCATAAATAGTTCATTTATACGACAGTTATCATGGAAGTCATAATCATGCGCTTAATCATATTTTTCCTTTATCATTTTTTCCTCTTTTACAATAATTAGCAATAAATCATGAAAGGTCTAAGCTCGAGCATACATGTATGTATATATATATATCATGCGCAACAATGCTGAGGTCGACGGCCCGCTCCAACAGATTATAAATTGTGCACTGTCGAGGGTCGAGCGGCCCGTACCATAGATGCATCTATTTCAACGAGGTGATCGGCCCGATCCACAAATATCAATTAAAACATCAAGAATTCACACAAAGGCATCATTTATACACAAGGAAATCCTTACAAGGTTCAACAATATTCGTATGATCACTTTTCGTTCTTCTCTAGTCTCTTAACATATCATAAAAGATCACTTTGATAATTCAAATAATGGATATCTCACATTAGGCATGATGTGGGTCCTAAACTACCCAAACATTTAATATCATAGTAGCTACGCACGGACTCTCGTCACCTAGAACGTACGTAGCCCCCGCATTTAATAAAAATTTATCATTTATTAGTCCTAAAGGGACAATTCCCCCTCACGAGGTTAGAAAGGAGATTCACCTCGCTCCGAAGCGCACTTCCAACTATCAAGAACAAGCTTGAAACCTCAAAGCGAAGCCAAAAGCGCACGAACTAGTTAAACAATATAGGGATTAGTCAATAAGGGCTTACAAGGTTGAATTCTAACTATTAAGTGATTTCCCAACCTTTCCCATAAATTTCCTAAATTCCGACTCCGGGCCCACGTGCCCGGATCCCGAGATTTTTCGTAGAAAATTATTCTCTATAACCTAAGGATCACTAATATGTGATTTCTAGTTCATTACATAGCTAATTATGTGGTTAAATCTTAATTTCAGGAAAACCCTAGGTCTAGCCCTAACCCCTTTGATTTTACTCAATTATTAGTGTTAAATCTATCTAATATTCATGTATTTAAACTAAGAATGAGTGGGGATTACTTACCTTGTGATGTTATGTTGAAATCCCCCCTTTGGAATCACCAAAATCGCCCAAATGTATAGTGAGAAACGAAGGAAATGGGGTTGGGTTCGTATTTAATAAGCTCCACTGTCCCAGTGATTTTCGCTTCAGCAAACAAGTTTCCGCTTCTGCGGAATCCGCTCCTGCGAAAAAAGGCCGCTTCTGCGGTTCTGGCCTAGATTGGAAGTACCGCTTCTGCGGTCCAGAAGCCGCCTATGCGGGACCGCTTTTGCAGTCTAGAAATCGCTTCTACGATTTTTCCTTAGCTGACCCACACCGCTTCTGCAATCAAATGACTGCTTCTGCGGTCTCGCTTCTGCGGTCCAAGAGCCGCAGAAACGGTTATGACAGAAGCAGCAGATGAATTTTTTCCCAAGTTTTCAACTTCACTCGAACCTCGACCATTTGACGCTCGAGGCTCCCGAGCCCCGCCCGAATATATCGACAAATCTGAAATCACGAGGCGGACCTACTCGTACCCTCGAAACACTCAAAACAACGCTAAATCGAGGAATCAACCCCTAAAACCAAATGAATCAATTCATTGAACTTCAAGTTCTTAATTCTCCTTCAACGGGTCAAAGCGCCCTTAAACTACTCGGATTGCCACCAAATTTTAAGGGTAGGTCTTAACTGATATTTCGGACTTGTACCAAGTTTCGGAATCGAAATCCGAACCCGATACCTATCAAAACAATGATTTCTTAGTTTATTTAATTCTTTGAAACTTAAAGTTAACAATTTTACATAAAAATTCATTACTCGGGCTAGAGACCTCGGAATTCGATTCCGGGCATACGCCCAGGTCCCATATTTTCCCGCGGACCCTCAAAAATTGTCAAATCGTGATTCCGGGTCCATTTCCCCAAAATGTTGACCGAAGTCAAACTTGGCCTTTTTAAAGAAACTTAAAGAAGCAATTAGGCTTAATCTTGCTCAGAACTCTTCTAACTTCTGAACCACATATCGCCGCAAGTCATAAATTAGCTAAAGCAAGTGCAGAAAGTATTATTTAAGGGAAAGGGGTTCGAGAATGCAAAAAGACCAGTCGGGTCATTACAAAATCAACAACTGGGACGGACCAAGTCACAATCCCTAACGGTGCTCTACCCCACGCTCGCTATCCGGCGTGCAAGTCACCTTAATATAGCACTACAGTGTGCAAATCCGGGGTTTCAAACCCTCAGGATATCTTTTACAATCATTACTCACCTTGAACCGGTGAAATCTCTAACTCGCGATGCCTTTGCCCCTCTAACCGGCCTCCACGCGTGTCGAATCTATCCAATATCAGAACGAATACATCACAATATGCCAATGGGACAATACCCAATCAAAAAAATCGAAAAAATAGTAAAAATCTCGAAATTAGCAAAACCCGAGCCCCGGCCCACTTCTCGAAAATCAAAAAATTTAACATCAATAGATTCCTTATCTCGCCACGAGTTCATACATTCCAAGAACTCTCAAATCCGAGCTAAACTTGCCTATCAAATGCCCAAATCAAATTTCAAATTCTCAAGCCCTAGTTCTTCAATTTTAGGCTTAACTTCCATGAATTTCTAGATGGATTACACAACAAGAACGAGTTTTAAGTTCAAAATCTTACATCCAATCGATTCTCCTTGAATTCCTATTCAATTTCCTTCTAAAATCTCTCAAAAGATCAACAAAGGAGTGAATGAGCCCCAAAATCGCAGATGAAATGTTATTTTAAAACCCTTCTGCCCAGACCTATTTCTGCTTCTGCGACTCAGATACCGCATTTGCGGTAACCACTTATGCAGAATCTCCTCCGCTTCTGCGGATTCTTCAAAACTGCTTCGGACCACTTCTGTGGTCAAGTTCCGCTTCTGCGGACACCGCATCTGCGGAATTTATCCGCATCTGTGAAACTCCTCCATCTGGCTAAGAGCCGCACCTGTGACCCCTTCCTTGCATCTGCGGAACCGCATCTGCGGCCCCTTTTCCGCAGATACGAAAATACCAGATACCAAGCAAACCAGAAATTCCACAACTCCAAAGTTCATCCTGATGGCCATCCAAAATCACCCCGAGGCCCCCGGGACCTCAACCAAAACACCGATATGATCCAATACCTTATTCAAACTTGCTCGAACCATCAAAACACCACGGTTAACACAAAAATCATCAAATTACATCAAATTCAAGCCTAAGTTAATCCAAATCTTCCAAAACTCGCATTCGATCAAAAACCCAACCAAAACACTTCCGAATCAACTGAAATGTTGCACACACATCCAGAATCACCTAACGAAGCTACTGCAACTCTTAGAATTCCATTCCGACCCTCGGATCAAAATCTCACCTATCAACCAGAATTCGCCGAAATACTAACTTCGCCAATTCAAGCCTAATTCTACACTGGAGCTCCAAAATCAATTTTGGTCACACTCCTAAGTCACAAATCATCCCTCGAAGCTAACCGAATCACTGAAAATCACATCCGAGCCCTATAACTCATAAGTCAACCTCCGGTTGACTTTTCCAAACCAAGTCTTCCTTAAAGAGATTAAGTGCCTCATTTTCTACCAAAACCAATCCAAATCAACTCTAACACACCAAAAACTGATAGTGAAACATGAAGAAGCATAAAATGGAGGAAACGAGGTGATAACTCCTGAGACGACGTGTCACGCCCCAAATTGAGGGACACGACCGGCGCCCGACCGGGTAGCCCCAGTCAAGCGGACCTGGGTGCCTTTCCTAACCCACGTGTTACCCCTGTATTTTTCATCACTTATTAACCAAAGGATTTAAGCAGTTTATAATTGAAATCACACTTTTTCAAACATTCACAATATGCTTAATTACTTAACAAATTTACAAATTACAAGGCCCGACATATATCTACATAAGTCCATAATCCCACGTTTTCTGTCTACGGAGCCTCTAAGATATGACAAGGATAATACAATACTTGCCGGTAACAAGGCTCAGGCTATACCTTACATAAAAACAAAATAAGACTCTAAAATAGAGGTGGCATGAGCCACACAGGGCCCCGAGAGAAAAGGGGCTCACCAAAACGGCCAGTGGAAGATGAAGGAGTGCTACTGCTGATGAACTGAAGTACCTGCTACGGATCCACCTACAATCATAACACGAATGTAGCGCCCCCGGCAAAAGGGACGTCAGTACACTAGAATTGTACTGGTAT
>MU768346.1:51249-67103 GCA_026770625.1 Nicotiana glauca
TTGCCGGCATAGTCATGCTTATCTGTTGTATCCTTAGAGGCTCCAAAGACACTAGTGTGGGTTATGTACGGGTCTTGGGGAGTCCCCTATATGTATATGTTGTAATACTAAACTTGTGATCTCCTTAAGCCGTAACTCTAATAGAATCCATGAAGCTAGCTTATGAACGGTAAATTTTTATGATATGAAATGAACCAGTAATGTGGTATACACCGTGTATTATTGTTTAAATTAACCAAAGGCATGAGTTCCGCATTCATATTGAGTTGGGGTGGAAAGTTTTTGGTAAGGCTTGCTCAGTCGGGTTCACTTGATTGAGCGCCGGTCGCGCCTCCCGAGGTTGGGGCGTGACATGGCCCCTATATATTTAAAATGATAATTACATATTTTAAATCATTTTGGTATAGGAAAATTATTTTCAGAAAACTATTTATTATGTACTAAAATTAAAAATTGGGAAAATTGGCTATTTAAATCATAGCCAGATCTGGCTTTCAATTTTAGCCTAATTTTAACCCAATCCCAGCCCAAATCGTAATCAGATTACCAGAACCATGCCCCAATTACCCCTACCCGACCCAAAGCCATCTTAAATCCTGGTCGTTGATCTAAAAGATCAACGGCCCCCATCCGTTCTTTCTTTTTTTACCTTTAACAACCCCCAACCCTAAATCATTTTCTAAACCTGCCGCCTTTGAATCCGCTGGTCCTCTCTCTTCTCTCAACCTAACCCTAGCCTTTTTCAACCACTGCCTCCCTACCCGGCCATCTCCGGCGACCACCTTTCAACCCCAAACCTCCAATGGTTCCTCCCTCGCCTTTCTCATCATCTTTGAGGCTTTCAAAGGCCTTGGTCCATGCCGACTTGTGTCTAGGGTTGCTGTGTTGGTTGTTCATGGATTCTCCGGTGTGATTTTGGGCAAAATCACACCATATTTGTTACGATCTTTGAAGTTTATAGCAGGTTCTTCCGTTTCTATTTGGGTTTTCTTTGAAACCCTAGCTTTCGTTTGAATCTCTTAGATATGTGCTATTTTTAAAGATTGGGGTCTGTTTCTTTCTATGTTCTACAATGTTCTCAAACCTCTCTTTAAAAATCATCAACTTTAAGCCGTTTTACTTTTTTTAAAAGTTAGGGTTTCTTGGAGTTTCTTCTACACTTGTTTAAACTAATTTTTCTTTATGTTTAAACCTATTTTCTTGCTTATCTTGACTGATTCTATGTTCTGCTTTTTAACTCGCCTATGTTAAAAAGCCCTAATTTTTAAGATCTTCTTTGTCTTGCATCTGTATGTTAGCCTGACTACTTGATTCTTGTTAAGTTTCTGTGGTTACCATGCTTCGAATGGTTTTACTGAGTCCTTAGCCTACTTATATCACCTCTATGTGATTGTGTTCATCTTGATTGTTCATCTCTTGCCCCTTTCTGTCGATATTGCTGACCTTGCTTGTTTGCTACGTCTGTTTGATCTCTATTTTATATGTTGAAGTATAAAATCATGACTCCCTTCTGATTGATTCTAATTTCCTTACTTGATGGTTTTATTGAAAGATTTTCTTTTAAAACCGTAAAATGCTACCTCGTCTGTTTAAATTAACTGATTCCCTACCTTATTTGTTGTGGTATATTATTCTTACTAAATCATTTCCTTAATTGAAGTTTTCTGAATTTAGTCCTAATTGACTACCCTATGCTTACTGAACTTTGATTTTTTCCTTATTAGTCATGTATTGATTTTTCTTGCCTTATATGCTACTGGTTCTTACCGTTTGAATTGATTCCCTTAACTTAAGGGAGTACTTGCCTTGATTTTCAGACTGACTGATTCTACTATCCCGAATGACTTTGATTTTCAAACGGTCGTGGTACTCCGGTCCTGAATGACCTGGTTTTGAGACTAAAACAAAAGATACTAGAACTGCGAGGAGAACTTGAGCAGGTCTGCAATTTGGCAAACTTGTCACTCACCCTCAATGTCCCTAATATCCACCAATAGAATGCAAAGAACCCAACACCTCCTCAGAACACACAAAACCAACAGCCACAAAATTCTACCGTACCAAATCAATACACAACTCCACCCCCAAAATATCAAGCCATTGCTAGTACCAACTCCACCACTACATCATCATCAACCAATTCCATACCCACCAACCACCACTTACCACACTCCCCAAAATAAACCCTCACTCATTCTCGATCCATAAAACTCTACCAATGACCATTACTATACCCAAGTCCCTGGCACCCATCAGAGCAACCCCATATATGTGGAAACTATACCACATTCTACCCAACCAATCTCATGTGCGCTGGAACCCTCCGAAAAGGACCTGCTTATTAAGAACATGGCCGAAGAACTCAAGAAGTTAACAAGTCGAGTTCAAGGTGTTGAAGGCCATAGAGGAATAGAAAGTTTGAACTGCGAAGATCTGTGCATACAGCCCGATGTGGAATTTCCATAGGGGTACAAACCTCCCAAGTTTGAAATGTTCGATGGTACATGTGATCCCAGGGTTCACCTAAGGACCTACAGTGACAAGCTTGTCGGGGTTGGAAAAGATGAAAAGATTTGAATGAAGATCTTTATGAGAAGCCTTACTGGGGATGCTTTGTCTTGGTATATCAGCCAGAATCCCAAGAAATGGTCCAATTGGTTAAGCATGGCGTCGAATTTCATGGACCGATTCAGGTTCAACACAGAAAATGCACTGGATGTGTTCTATATTCAGAATCTCAAGAAGAAACCTACTGAGACTTTTTGCGAATATGCTACTCGTTGGAGGTCAGAAGCCGCCAAGGTCAGGCCCACTTTGGATGAAGAACAGATGAATAAATTCTTCATCAGGGCACAAGATCCGCAATATTATGAGAGACTGATGGTCATCGAAAATCACAAATTCTCTAATATCATCAAGCTCAGGGAAAGGATCGAGGAAGGAATCAAGAGTGGGATGGTAACAAATTTTGAGGCACTACAAGCCACGAATAAGGCACTCCAATCAGGCGGCATATTGAAGAAAAGAGATGTTGGGGCAGTAATTGTGGCCCAAGGCCCAAAAATCCACTCACCTACCAGACACCTCCACCTACATAACAAACATCACTACCTACATACCAAGCATCACCACCTACATATCAACCTTCATCTCCCAGATATTCTCAACCAGCCACTGTCCATCACACCTATAATTCCTAACCATCCTACTTCCAATCACCACCAACTCGCTAAAATTGTCCAAGACCAAGACCCAACTTCGACCACAAGATGCCCAAATAATACACCTCCATTGTTGAGCCCATCGACCAATTGTATGAAAGGTTAAAGGTCACAGGTTATGTCACTCATGTTCTTGCTGTGGCGTTAGAAAAGCCATCCCAATGGGTCAATCCGAACAAAACCTGTGCATACCACTCCAGTATAAAAGGGCACATCACTGATAAGTGCCTAACATTGAAGGATAAGATCCAGACACTCATTGAAAACAAGGTCATACAAGCGAAGGAAGTCGCACCTAATGTCCGCAACAATCCTTTCCCTGATCATAGAGGTGACGGTATACATGTTATAGAAACAAATGAGGAATGGGACCTTGAGGGGTCAATTGGGCTTATCCGAGAAGGCAATGACTGAAAGGTTGCAGTCAGACTTACTCCTATCGTAGTTCAGACTCAGGAACCTATTGATGTTGAGGTAACTATATCAGTTCCATTCGAGGTAGACGTAGCTCCGCCCGCAGCCACCTCCGCTCCATTTGAAGTAGAAGTGGTCACACCTTTTACTGTGATGGTATCAACCACATCCCCATTCAACTCAAAGGAAATACCCTGGGATTATGTTGCCGAGGCTCGGCAGAAAGGGAAGACTAAGATAGAGGAATCTGACGCCGCACAAGGGATGACAAGAACTGGAAGAATCTACACACCTGAACACTTGGGAGGTTCAAGTAAGGATGCCACTGCTAGGCAGCCTTTCATTGAGATCGGATCGGATGAATTATGAGGAAAGTAGAGGCAAAAGAATATTCTGTCATTGACCATATGAACAAATTCCCTGCTCAGTTATCAATCCTGTCACTATTACAGAATTCAGAGGCATACAAGAACGCTCTAATGAAAGTACTGAGAGAGTCTTATGTACTCAATAATATCACTGGTGGAGAAATGGCCAACATGGTCAGTCAAATATAGGAAAGCCACAAGATTATCTTCCACGAAGTTTAGCTACCGCCCGAAGGTTTAAATCACAATCGAGCATTGTATATCACAGTACAATTTGAAGACAAGTTCATTGCCAGGTTCCTGGTTGATGGAGCTTCGAGTCTAAATATTTGTCCCTTGGACACCTTGAAAAGTTTGGACAAAGGTTTCCATGAAATACAGATTGGAAGCATGAATGTGAAGGCTTTCGATGGGTCCCAGAGGGATCGGGGAAATCAACATTTGCTTGCAGATGGGACCAACTTGGTTCGACGTTGAATTCCAAGTTCTTGACATACCAGTCTCATATAATCTTTTGTTGGGTCGCCCATGGATCCATGCTGTTAGAGTCGTGCCCTCCACACTACATCAAGTCATAAAATTCGAATGGAATTCTCATGAGGTAATTATTCAGATGGGAGTAACCCCATCTACACTAGTCAAATCATTCCGGCCATTGGACATAGAAGAAGGCTAGAAGGGGAAACCTATCATCATATTAAATGGGTCAATGCCGTCAAGAAGGATAAGTGGTGGAGTAACAAAATAGAAAGCATACTAGCATGGTCCAGATATGAACCCGACAAAGGGTTTGGAAAGATCCTACAGGGTATCACCAAGCCTATACGGTTGAAAAATCATGGTACCACCTTTGGGCTCAGATACCAGTATACATGGAAAGAGTACAGGGAGTGGTCACCTCCATGGCATAGACGATACTACCCTATTGGGAAATTGCTACCCTGTTTGGAACAAGCTTTCTACCAGGCAAACACAATATGGGGAACTACAGAAGAAGAAACACTAGTTGGGCTGAAGGATCTGTTCTTGGAAGACGAGGACATAGACTGCAGTGCCATAATTGAGGAGAGGAGGAAGAAGCTCTCACCATTTAGATTGTGGCAAAGGGAGATGTTCTCAGAAACTGGACCGCCACACCGTCCCGAGCCCGCCGAGTCCCTAGGTAACTTGGCAGAATTTATAGCCATACTAGGCATTTAAAATTTTCGGCAATTTTGTTTTATGATTTCTTTGTTTCAAAATAAATGCTCGATCCACCGAGCCAAGCTTTGTTTGAACAATTTTCTTAGTTTTAATCAAATGCATTTGTCCTTTATTATTATTCATTACAATTTTTATACCTTTTCCTTCTACAGTGTTATTATTACTTTTCCTAATGATCCAGTGACTGTGACATGTAATGAGGCAACGCAACATGAGAATAGTGAATCAGAGAAAAAGATGATATACCCGAGGAAATTGTCAGAGAAGTTGAGAATTTTGAGAACAAGCCTAAATCCAACTTGGACGAAACAGAAGCAGTAAATTTGGGAGACACCGAGACCGTCAAAGAGACCTGCATCATCATTCACTTGTTGCCAACAGAGAAGGAAGAATACATCCATTTTCTAAAGGAATACGAGGATATATTCGCATGGTCATATGACTATATGATCAGTTTGAGCACATTTATAGTAGCTCACAAGTTTCCTACCAATACCATGTGTCTGCCAGTCAAGCAGAAACTTAGAAAATTCAAACCAGACATGAGTTTGAAATTCAAGGAGGAAGTTACCAAGAAAATCAGAGCCAAGGTTCTCAGGGTGGTTGAGTACCCAACATGGTTAGCTAACATTGTTCCAGTTCTGAAGAAAACCAGGAAGGTCAAGGTATGTGTTGATTATAGGGATTTAAATAGAGCAAGTCCCAAGGATGATGTTGCACTGCCAAATATACATATCCTAATCAATAATTATGCCAAGCATGAACTCCAATCCTTCGTAGATTGCTTCGCATGTTATCACCAGATCTGGATGGATGAAGAAGATGCCAAGAAGACAGCTTTTATTATGCCTTGGGGTGTATACTGTTACAAGATGATGCCATTTGGTCTGAAGAATGTTGGGGACACTTACATGAGAGCCATGACAACCATTTTCCATGATATGATACACAAAGAAATATAGGTGTATATGGACGACGTCATTATCAAATCCAAGAGGGCCGCAGATCACATAGTAGACTTAAGGAAATTCTTCGATATACTTAGGAGGTACAATTTGAAGCTGAACCCCGCACAGTGTGCATTTGGGGTTCCCGCAGGAAAATTATTGGGATTCATTGTCACTCGCCGGGGGATCGATCTAGATCTGACTAAAGTCAAAGCTATTCCGGAGTTACCACCACCTAAAAGCAAAAAGGACGTAATGAGCTTCCTGGGACAGCGTAACTACATTAGTCGATTCATAGCACAGTCCACGGTAATATGTGAACCCATCTTCTAGATGCCGAGGAAACATGTCGAGACAAGTTGGACCAAGGATTCTCAGAAAGCTTTTGACAAGATCAAGGAATATCTGTCCACACTGCCAGTTCAGGTCCCGCCAGAACTAGGACGACCTTTGCTACTTTATCTATCTATGTTATATGGGGCCTTCTGATGTGTTTTAGGACAACATGATAAGACAAGAAGAAACGAGCAAGCCATATATTACCTGAGTAAGAAATTCACACCTTATGAAGCACGGTATTCTCTACTTGAACGCACTTGTTGTGCTTTGACCTGGACAACCCAGAATTGAGGCATTATTTTTGTGCCTACACTACATACCTCATATCCTGGATGGATACTCTGAAGTATATTTCAGAAGCCCATGCCTACTGGGAAGTTGTCTAAATGGTAGATACTACTAAGTGAGTTCGACATCGTCTATGTGACTCAAAAGGTAGTCAAGGGACAAGCATTGACAGATCACCTCGCTGAAAATCCGATGGAAGGATAATACGAACCATTGAAAATGTATTTTCCTGATGAAGAAGTATCATTCGTAGGGGAAGACATTACTGAAGCATATGACGGTTGGAGGATGTTCTTTGATGGAGCCGCAAATTTTAAAGGAGTAGGCATTGGAGAAATTCTGGTATTAGAAATGGGTTAGCATTATCCAGTATCTGCTAAACTCAGATTTCCCCGCACCGACAATGTGGCAGAGTACGAAGCCTGCATACTAGGGCTCAACATGGCAGTCGACATGAATATTCAAGAATTGCTGGTGATCGGTAACTCAGATTTGCTTGTGCACCAGGTACAAGGGGAGTGCGCCACCAAGAATTCCAAGATATTGCCATATTTGCGCCATATGTAGGAATTGAAAAGGAGGTTCACAAATATAGAATTCTGACATGCACCCAGAATTCAGAATGAGTTTGCTAATGCATTAGCCACTTTGTCATCCATGATACAACATGCAGATAAGAACTACATTGATCCCATCCCGTTGAGGATCCATAACTAGTTGGTGTATTGTGCTCATGTTGAGGAAGTAGCAGATGAAAAGCCTTGGTTCCATGACATCAAGGAGTACTTATCAAAAGGAGAATACCCGGAGCATGCAAATCATATTCAGAAATCCACATCTCGAAGATTGTCAAATCATTTTTTCCATAGAGGAGGAAACTTGTACAAAAGAACCCCGGATCTGCGTTTACTAAGGTGTATCGACACAAGGGAAGCTTCTAAGCTACTTGAGTATGTGCATGTTGGGACATGTGGTCCGCACATGAACGGTTTCGTCTTGGCTAAGAAGATACTCAGAGCTGGTTACTTCTGGATGACCATGGAGATAGATTGTATTCAGTATGTCCGCAAATGCTTTTAGTGTCAAGTACATAAAAGTATCACCAAATGAGCTCAATGCAACAAGCTCACCTTGTCCATTTGCCGTTTGGGGAATGGATGTTATCGGTCCGATTGAGGCCACCTCTTCGAACGGACACCAATTTATGCTGGTAGCCGTTACTTACTTCACAAAATGGTAAAAGCTGCATCTTACAAAGCTGTAACCAAAAAAGTCGTCACAGATTTTGTCAAGGATCGTACTGTCTGCAGATTCGGAGTTCTTGAGTCCATTATTACTAACAATTCCTCCAACCTCAATAGTGACCTAATGAAAGCTATATGTGAAACTTTCAAAATCAAGCACAAGAATTCCACCGCCTACAGATCCCAGATGAATGGATTCGTAGAAGCCACCAACAAGAACATTAAGAAGATAATAAGGAAAATGGTGGAAAATCACAAGCAGTGGCATGAGAAGTTATCTTTTGCTCTGTTAGGGTACCGCACCATAGTTTTCACGTCAACCGGGGCAACCCCAACATGTTGGTTTAGGTACTGAGGCTGTCATCCCAGCTGAGGTAGAGATTCCTTCTTTAAGAGTCATCCAAGAAGCTGAAGTCAGCGATACGGAATGGATAAGGAGCTGCTATGAACAATTGGCCCTTATCGATTGAAAAAGGATGAACTGGCAGTATGCCACGGCTAACTTTACCAGAACAGAATGTCTAAAGCTTTAAACAAAATAGTCAAACCGAGACAGTTTGTACTAGGGCAATTGGTATTGAAGAAAATCTTCCCCCATCAAGATGAAGCCAAAGGGAAATTCTCTCCCAACTAGCAAAGTCCGTACATGGTTCACAGGGTCCTGACAGGAGGAGCACTCATACTTGCAGAGATGGATGGAGAAATATGGCCAACACCAAACAATTCAGATGCAGTCAAGAGACATTATGCCTAGATTATTTCACATTTCTTCCCTTATATAATTGAACTATGCTTGACCTGATTCCCACTTAAAATGGGATACGTAGGCAGCCTTATGAGTTCATTCATATCATAATAAAATTTTTATTTCCCCCAAAATCAGAAACTGGGTCAGAATTTTGAGGGGGTCCTCAAAATTCCGGAGCAAGTCCAGCCAACGCCATCACATGCCAGGAAGTCAGTAAATAGTCAAGAACTAGGGCAGAATTTTGAGAAGGATTCTTAAAATTCTGAAGAAGATTCAGCGGGGTCTGCCCTCCGTAAACAGTTAAAAATCGTCTACTAAATTGGGGAAAAATTTTGAGGAGGACCTTCAAAATTCCAATATAAGAGAGTTGCAATGCCTTTGAAATATGTCACAGTCGCTAGTTCATCAAAAATTACTTGATATATCAATATGCTTCCAAAATGATTCGATTTTATCAATTAATGCATGTTTTTCGAAAATTCTATTTTCATAACGGTCAGGTGCTACCTAGGGGAACTCGAAGGGGGCTTCCAGATTGGAGCAGAGCAAGGCCGGCAGATGAAGCAAGAACCAACCTCCCCTCATAAAAGTTATGATTTTTCTTTGAACGCAGGCACATTTGACATACGGTAGCATTCATACATAGAGCAAATTCACCATCCATCTGGCCGTCAGACACTAAATATGTCTCCAGCTAAGACATACCCTAACCTTGTCTGCTATTTTCTCTTTGCATGAATCTAATCTCTGACTCCATACTTGTATGAGTTTAATCCTTGACTCCATATTTGCATGACTCTAATCTTTGACTCCGTACTTGCATGAGTCTAAGCCCTGACTCTATACTTGCATAAGTCTAATCCTTGACTCCACGTTTGCATGAATCTAATCTTTGAGTCCATATGTGCATGAGTCTAATCTATGATTCCACATTTGCATGAGTCTAATCCTTGACTCCATATTTTCATGAGTCTAATCTCTGACTCCATATTCGCATGAGACTAAGCCTTGTCTCCAATTTTGCAAGAGTCTAATCCCTGACTCCATATCTGCATAAGGCTAAGCATTGCCTTCTCTCTGCATGAGACTAAGCCCCGTCTCCAATATTACATGAGTCTAATCTCTGACTTCACATTCACAAGTCTAAGCCCTGTCTCCAATCTTGCATGAGTCTAATCCCTGACTCCGTATCTGCATAAGGCTAAGCACTGCTTTCTCTCTACCTGAGACTACGTCCTGTCTCCAATCTTGCATGAGTCTAATCCATGACTCCATATCTGCGTAAAGACAAGCACTGCCTTCTCTTTGCGTGAGGTTAAGCTCTACCTCCATATTTGCATAAGGCTAAGCACTGCCTACTCTTTGCATGAGACTAAGATCTGTCTCCAATCTTGCATGAATCTAATCCTTGACTCCATATTTGCATGAGTCTAATCCTTGACTCCATACTTGCATGAGTCTAAGCCCTGACTCCATATTTGCATAAGGCTAATCCTTGCCTCCATATTTGCATGAGTCTAGCCCTTGACTCCATATTTGCACAAGGCTAATCCTTGCCTCCCCATTTGCATGGGACTAAGCATTGTCCCTTCTTTGCATAGATATTACTCTATTTCTATTACTATCTATTTGTTTTTCAATCGGGCTAAGCTCTGACCTCCATTTTGCAATACTAAGCCTTGTCTTGCTACATTGTATTATTGCATCTCATGGGCTGAAATATCGCCAATCTTTCCAAAGGCGTCATAGTCTAAAGACACCATGCCATGGCCTGAGGATCCCTCTAACTTACATATCATTATTCAAAGGCATCATTGTTCGAAGGCACCATTTCCATGGCTCGAGAACACCATTTCATGGCCTGAGAATCCCTCACTAAACAATTCATGGTCTAGGACGTCATGGTCCAAGGATGTCATCTTTAACCATCCAAAGACAACACTCATGGTTCAAAGGGAATTTGCATCATGTTTAAATTTTCGCAAATACGCTTGTAGCATCTCTTATCTGCAGGTAACCAGTAAGTAACCGCTATCCTAGCAGGACCCGTTCCCTTCAACCGTCCCTAGCCTTAGCTGTTCACCGTAGTCGCTTCCGCATTTCGTGTCCGTTCCTGCAATAATTTCATCGGCCTACTCCGCGGGTGAATCCAGAACTACACATGTCCTGATTCTTATAAAACTAGGGATATGTAGGCAACTTAAAAACCGAAGCTCAGCCTCTGTCTTTCAAAACATCCCATCCGATCAAAATTGGCCATGATTTCTTTACCCTAAAACTCTTTCATCCTTTCCGGGCAAATAGGGGCAGCTGTTGATACCCAATTTTTTCCTATATATTTTAAATATGCATAAATACCTTCAAATGGAATATATATTCATATATAAGTATACATAAGGTTTTTATAATTTTTTTCCATGATTTTAAGAATTTAAATTGATTTATTTTCTTCCCTTTTATTCATAAAGGCAAAATAATTATTTCTTAAATTATTTTTATGATGATTTAATCATTTAATTTCTATAATTATACCGAAATTTGATTAATATAATGTTTATGCATTTTTATAATTGCGTTTGGTATTTTTTAAGCTAAATTACATATAATTATAATGTTAGCCCATTTAGTGTATAATTATATTTTATATGTGTAAAATTGGCCCCTATATTTATAAAATTATAATTACATATTTTAAATCATTTTGGTATAGAAAAATTATTTTCAGAAAACTATTTATTATTTATTAAAATTAAAATAGGAAAAATTGGCCATTTTAAATCATAGCCAGATCTGGCTTTCAATTTTAGCCTAATTTTAACCCAGTCCCAGCCCAGTTCCTAATCAGATTACCCAACCCAGGACCCAATTACCCCTACCCGACCCAAAGCCATCTTAAATCTTGGCCGTTGATCTTATCAACGGCCCCTATCCGTTCTTTCCTTTTTTAACTCTAAACAACTCCCAAACCCTAAATCATTTTCTAAACCCGCCGCCTTTGAATCCTCTAGTCTTTTCTCTTCTCTTAACCTAACCCTAGCCTTCTTCAACCACCTCCTCCCTCTCCGGCCATCTCCGGCGACCACCTTTCAACCCCAAGCCTCCAATAGTTCTCCCCTCGCCTTGCTTGTCATCTCTAAGGCCTTCAAGGGCCCTGGGCCATGTTGACTTGTGTCTAGGATTGCTGTTTTTGTTGTCCGTGGCTTCTCTGGTATGATTTTTGGCAAAATCATACCATATTTGTTACGATCTTTGAAGTTTATAGCAGGTTCTTCCGTTTCTATTTGGGTTTCCTTTGAAACCCTAGCTTTCATTTGAATCTGCTAGATCTGTGTTATTTTTAACGATTCTAGTTTGTTTCTTTCTATGTTCTACACTGTTCTCAAACCTCTCTTTAAAAATCATCAACTTTAAGCTGTTTTACTTTTTTTAAAAGTTAGGGCTTCTCGGAGTTTCTTCTACACTTGTTTAAACTGATTTTTGTTTATGTATAAACATCTTTCCTAGCTTATATTGCTTGATTCTA
The DNA here is from genome assembly GCA_026770625.1 of Nicotiana glauca. Classification (NCBI taxonomy): domain Eukaryota; kingdom Viridiplantae; phylum Streptophyta; class Magnoliopsida; order Solanales; family Solanaceae; genus Nicotiana; species Nicotiana glauca. The sequence goes on from MU768346.1 coordinate 63,545, forward strand.
TGTTATTACTACTTTTTAACTCGCCTATGTTAAAAAGCCCTAATTCTTAAGATCTTTTTTGTCTTGGTTCTGTGTGTTAGCCTGACTACTTGATTCTTGTTAAGCTTCTGTGGTTACCGTGCTTCGAATGGTTTTTACTGAGTACTTAGCCTACTTATATCACCTCTGTGTGATTGTGTTCATCTTGATTGTTCATCTCTTGCCCCTTTCTGTCGATATTGTTGACCTTTCCTGTTTGCTACGTCTGTTTGACCTTCTCTATTTTATATGTTCAAGTATAGAATCATGGCTCCCTCTTAATTGATTCTGATTTCCTTAATTTATGGTTTTATTGAAAGATTTTCTTTTAAAACCCTAAAATTTTACCTCGTCTGTTTAAATTGACTAATTCCCTACCTTATTTGCTGTGGTATATTATTCTTATTGAATCATTTCCTTAATTGAAGTTTTCTGAATTTAGTCCTAATTGACTACCCTATGCTTACTGAACTTTGATTTTTTTCCTTATTAGTCATGTATTGATTTTTCTTGCCTTATATGCTACTGGTTCTTACCGTTTGAATTGATTCCTTAACTTAAGGGAGTACTTGCCTTGATTTTTAGACTGACTGATTCTGATTTCTTACAGTTTAGGACTTTCACAAATAACGGGAGCAATTAAGAGGCTCAGAGTTTCCTCCTCAAATAAGCACATAAGTAGCACGACTCAAGCAGTTAAGGTCTTTTATTAGACAATGTCCTAAAGTAGGATATCAAAGTCAATATGCATAAACAAAAAAACCCTTATTTTAGACTCAGAAGTTACACCCTAGTAGTTACTTAGGAATTCTATTAAAAGCCTGTTAGGATCAGAAAACAGTAAGCAATAGAGACAGTTTCAGAGAATGCAATTTTGAAAGCGCCTTAAAGGCTTGCCTATATGCAGGATACTAATATCTATATTAATACAGAAACAAACAGATTTTGAAATAGGCTCTTTTAATACTTATAGACGTTATATTTAATGAAATTGAGGCAGTTTGGAAGAACTTGTTTCAGAAAATGCTTAATACTTAATAAGGCCAATTTAAAAACGAACTAGGCGTGATCAAGTTGATTTATTAGACTAAATTATATTAAAAGACAGAATTGCGAGTAGGGATCCCTATAGGCATGACGTCTAAGCATGATACTAGTTTTAATAGATTTGCAAGTATGGAAACATACATAAATACTCATTGTAACTGAATCTGAATTAAGTCCTATAGGTATGGCATCTATTATTGAACTGAGTTTAAGACATGATTGTTTGGAACCAATAAATATGGTTTCTAAACATGGCAGAATGTAAAACTTTATAGACATGGTTTCTACTTGATGGGCAAACAAACTTAAAAGTGGAATCCTATGGGCATGATTTCTTTTAGGAAAAGCAATCAGGTTAAAGAGTAAAATCCTATGAGCATGTTTTCTATTTAGAGCAAACAGACTTTAAAAGTATAGTCCTGGGAGCCGGATTTCTACCTGTATTACCCCATAAAGTATGCATCTACCCACCCTTTTTTACTAAATACCCCAATATCTGTTTACAAATTATTACAGGACAATGAATGAATTACAGAAATAGAAATAGAAAATCAAGAAGCTATTCTATAGGGAGCCTTCAATTAGGCCTAGATTTCCCAAAGCATCCAATGGCCTCATATGCCTTAGTTCCATAGACAAATCAGAGTCTAGGTGCATCAAAGTTCCCTAAGGATCTCAAGGATCCCGGGCAGTGCTTACACCTAGACTTAGCAACCAAGAATTGAACAAATGCAGTGTGGAAGGGTCAGCCTCAGTATGCCAGAGTTTAGAGAGCTCTCAAAAGGATCCCAAGGCAGTACACATACTAGAGGGTGCAGAACTTATTGACTAAGAGTAGAAGCAGAAGTGATGGACACAAGTTGAAAAGGTTTTAGTAAGAAACTGTATTTAACAAAGCCTTTTTTGAAAGTAATTCAGTAAAGCAACAGAGATTGCTTGAAAAAGAGATTGGAATAGTTAACAAAGTCCAAACACCTTAGGATAGGTTCATACACAGCTAGTTCACAGAACCAAGTAAATTCAGTAGTCACACACATGGGTCAAGGGTTTTGGGACACATAGAACATTTGGCTGCAAACACATAGCCCAGCAAAGATCTAGGCAAGTCTAAAAAGGATGGGTAGATGCATACTTTATGGGGTAATACGAGTAGAAATCCTAGGACTTTACTTTTAAAGTCTGTTTGCTCTAAATAGAAAACATACTCATAGGATTTTACTCTTTAACCTGATTGCTTTGCCTAATAGAAATCATGCCCATAGGATTCCACTTTTAAGTTTGTTTGCCCATCAAGTAGAAACCATGTCTATAAGGTTTTACATTCTGCCATGTTTAGAAACTATGTTTATAGGTTCCAAACAATCATGTCTTAAACTCAGTTCAATAATAGATGCCATGCCTGTAGGACTTAATTCAGATTCAGTTACAATGAGTATTTATGTATGTTTCCATACTTGCAAATCCGTTAAAACCAGTATCACGCTTAGACATCATGCCTATAGGGATCCCTACTCGCAATTATGTCTGTTAATTTATTTTAGTCTAATAAATCAACTTGATCACCCCTAGTTCATTTTTAAATTGGCCTTATTAAGTATTAAGCATTTTCTGAAACAAGTTCTTCCAACTGCCTCAATCTCATTAAATATCATGCCTATAAGTATTAAAGGAGCCTTTTTCAAAATCTTTTTATTTTTGTATTAATATAAATATTAGTATCCTGCGTATAGGCAAGCCTTTAGGGCGCTTTTAAAATTGCATTCTCTGAAACTGTCTCTATCGCTTACTATTTTCTGATCCTGGCAGGCTTTTAAAAGAATCCCTAGGCAACTAATAATGTGTAACTTCTGAGTCTAAAAAAGGGTTTATTTGTTTCTGCATATTCACTTAAATATCCTGCTTTAGGAAGTTGTCTAATAAAAGCCTTAACTGTGCTTGAGTCGTGCTGCTTATGTGCTTGTTTGAGGAGGAAACTCTGAGCCTCTTAATTGCTCCCGTTATTTGTGAAAGTCCTAAATGCTTTTGACTGTCGCCTTAGAATTATAACGACCTGTCTTGTCATTTTAAGAATTAGCGTCCCATTCAGCGGCTTAAGACCTCAAGATGCTTTGTAATATATATGAGTCATATTATAAGAGATATGGGGTCTAAGGAAAGTCCTAAGTCTTAGCCAAGTTGGAAAATTTCATAGTGGACTAAAGTTGCAAATGAGTACGCACAAGACCTTACTTTGGACAAGCATTTCTACATATATATAAAGATTTATGTTATTGATAACCTATCAAATGAAGTATCTTCGAATCTAGTTTCTAACGCTTCAAACTGTTTGTCATTAAGACACTCCTACAAGAGGTTATGGACAAATTACCAAACAATATAAATATTTGTACTACCGCGCCGCCTGAAGCACCGTGCCTGTAAGGAATTCCAAAACATTTTGAAATTTCATTTCCAGACACTTTTTACATAGCTGCCCCATGCCCCGCAGCCCCCC
>MU768346.1:71300-85398 GCA_026770625.1 Nicotiana glauca
CGCCGCGTCTATACAAAAAACTAAATTTTATGACCCCGAGACCATTTCATTTAACTCGTTTAGGGTCCATATGTTTGGGTATTTTCTAGTGTTTTAGAGAGAGGGGAGAGTGATTCTAGAGAGAGGAAAGGAAGGATTAAGGATTTTACTACTCTACCTTGAATCAAACCTTGAAATCGCATCAAAGGGGTTGCTAGGACTTCAAAGAGGTAAGAATTTCTTTTCCCAATTATTCAATTTCAAAATCTAACTAGAAATTGGTAATTAGTGATATGATTCTTGGATGTAAGAGTATTATGAATACATATATATACAAATAAGGTTTTTTGGAAGATGGTTGAGTTCAAATGGGTAAACATTAGGTTGAAAATGGTAGAAATATTCAAAGATTTTAATTGAAGATTTGAAAGGCAATCCGAAGTCGGAATTCGATAATTTTTATATGGTTGAACTCGTATCGGAATGGGTGTTCGATTTTGTGAAATCATGTCAGGTTCCGAGAGACGGGTCCCGCGTTAACTTTTAGTTGGCTTTTTAGAATAAAATTTTAAGTCGGCGTTATATTATCCAGAATTGTTTCCGGTGAATTTTAATGAAGTTATACACTTAATTTGGATAGATTTGAGCCGTTCGGAGGTCAATTAAAGCATGAAGGCTATTTTAGAATATCGGCCTAACTTCAAAAAGGTAAGTATCTTGCCTAACCTTATGTGGGGGACTTCCCCTTAGGATTTGAGTCTTCTATGTTGATTGTAGTTTGTGTACGCGAGGTGACGAGTGTGTGCTAGGACTTATCTGTGAAAATTGGTCTTTTAGAGTTCTTAGGTCCTTATATTCACTGTGTATAAATGGGTTCTTGACACGAATAAGTTTCTTATTTACCAGTTTCACATCTACATGCTTAATTGGAAATAATTGCTTCATGACTCACTCTTATTGCTTAATTGACTCCTATTTGATTTAATTGAAGAATTTCGCCTCTCCTATTGTCATGTTATCTTTTCATAGCTGTTTATCTTATTCGAGAATCATTATTATCCTTTCCTAAAATTTTGTTTAGTCTTAAATGAAGCTAAAGATCATCTTTCCCTAATCGAATTGTCGAATATATCCTCGAAATTGTCCAACCTTAAAAGGAGTTAGATAACCTATATCTTTGTTGACTTGCCCTTATTTGGGACTACTTGACTCGCGTTGATTTCATTGTTATTGAATGTATATTATGGGAACATCGCTATATGTTAGTTCTCCCGTGTTGAACTATTCCCGTTATGCCATCATTCCTTTCTGTGGTTATTCCTTGTGAGCTGGTTGTACCACTTCTTTGTGACTTACAATCCTTAAGTTGATTTACTTGTCTTACCTTGTAGTATTGTCATTGTTGTTATATGTATCGTGGTGATGTACGAGCTTTCTGTTGTGTTGTGAGTGTTGTTCCTGTTGGTTGTACTGCACATTTACTTTAGGACTACGGGACGATATCCTGGGAGATTTCCCTGCATGTTTACTTTGGGACTACAGATCGGTATTCCGGGAGATCCCCCCCTGCACATTTATATTTGGGACTACGGGAATTCACCCGGGAGATTCCCCTGTATTGGATATTTACTTTGGGACTACGGATCGATATTCCAGGAGATCCCCCTGCACATTTATATTTTGGACTACGGGAATGCACCGGGGAGATTCCCCTGTACTGGATATTTACTTTGGGACTACGGATCGATATTCCGGGAGATCCCTAGCACATATATTAAGGATACCATGAGATCCTCGGGATACCAAGAGATCCCCAGCACATATATTGAGGATACCGAGAGATCCCCGAATATTTATGTTCCCTGTCGATGTTTATGAGTAAAGAGTGTCTAAATAAAAGAAAAGTACATAAGGGTGTGATGAGGGCACGGGATGCCAAGTGTTAGGGTTCAAGTATTGAGACCCGTATTGTATGATTATGAGATGAGGTGTCACAAGGTGACTTATATTCGAAGGTTATCTATTTGAAAATATTATACTCAACGGTACTTATTTTCAATTAACTATTTTGAAATGTCACCGGGTGACTTATATTCAAAAAATAATATTTGGAAGAACTATATTCGGAAGATACTTGTTGAAAGAATTATATCTAAAGATATTTATTTGGAAGAATTATATTAGAAATATAATTATTCGAAGGAAGTACAGTCAAAACATATTTATTGGAAAGGATTATATTTAAGGATTATTATTTGAAGAACTTATGGATGAAATATTTACATTTGAAGGACTTGGTGAATTGGTTGTACTTGTATTCATTAGTTGTTGAACAATATTTATAGTGTTCTTGTTGCCTTGTTATTTATATCACTGGTTTATTTTTGTTGCTATCTGTGACGACCCGTCCCGTCGTCTCATGTGTTATTGCTCAGTTTCCCCCATTTCATGCTTCTTCATGTTTCGTTATCAGTATGTGGTGTGTTAGAGTTGATTTGGATTGGTTTTGATAAGAAATGAGACACTTGGTCTCTTTAAGGAAATCTTAAGTTGGAAAAGTCAACCTAATGTTGACTATTGAGTTAGAGGGCTCGGATGTGATTTCCAGTGATTCGGTTAGCTTCGGGAGGTGATTTATGACTTTGGAGCGCAATCGGAATTGATTTTGGAGGTCCGCTGTAGAATTAGGCTTGAATTGGCGAAGTTAGCATTTTGGCAAATTCTGGTTGATGGGTGAGATTTTTATTCGAGGGTCGGAATGGAATTTCGAGAGTTGTTGTAGCTTCGTTGGGTGATTTTGGATATGTGTGCAAATTTTCAAGTCATTCGGACATCGTTTGGTTGGGTTTTTGATCGAATGCGAGTTTCGGAAGAATTTGAAGAACTTAAGCTTTGATTTGATGATTTTTGATGTTAACCATAGTGTCTTGATGATTTGAGCAAGTTTGAATGAGGTGTTGGAACACATCTGTGTTTTTGGTCGAGGTCCCGGGAGCCTCGAGGTGATTCCGGATGGCCAACGGGAAGAAAATTGGACTTGTGTGTTGTTGAAGGTTGCTGGTATCTGGTGTTTTCGCACCTGCGGTTTTGGGACCGTAGGTGCGGTATCGCGGAAGCGGATGGGCAGGTGCAAAAGCGGAAATTGGTCCATGTCAGGTTCCGCAGAAGCGGAAGTTTGGACCGCATAGGCGGTCCCGCTGCAAAATTTGGGCCGCAGAAGCGGTCAAGACCCTTAAGTGAAGGTCCGCAGAAGCGGACGCGGATCGCAGATGCGGAGGTCGCAGAAGCGACATTAGTACCGCAGAAGTGGAATTGCCTGGTCAGTTATATTTAATTCCATCTTCGCGAATTTTTGAAAGAACCCAATATTTTCACTTCGGTTTTGGTGCGATTTTGGAGAGGGAATCAAGGGACTTCATTGAGGTAAGGAATTCTAAGCCTAAAACCTAAATCCTATGTGTTATTACATGAATTAAGAGTGAAAAATCAAGGAAATTAGAAGTCAAAAATAAAGGTTAGGGCTCGAAACTTAAAAGAATGAAATTCTAGAGTTTGAGGGAGCATTTGAGCTCCGATTTTGGTAAATTTGATATATATAGACTCGTGGCGAGACGAGGAATCCAGTAATGTGAGTTTTGAAATTTTTTATGAAGCGGGCCCGGGGCTCGGGTTTTGCTAGTTTTGAGGTTTTTGCTATTTCTCGGTTGTTTTCGATTGGGTATTATTCCCTTGGCATATTGTAATGTATTCACTCTGATTTTGGTTGGATTCGACACGCGTGGAAGTCGATTCGAGGGGCAAAGGATTCGCGAGCTAGAGATTTCACCGGTTCGAGGTGAGTAATACTTGTAAATGATACCCTGAGGGTTTGAAACCCCGGATTTGCACATCATAGTGTTGTATTGAGGTGACTTGCACGCCGGATATGAGCGTGGGGTAGAGCACCGTTGGGGATTGTGACTTGGTCCATCTCGGTTGTTGATTTTACCGTGTATTTGACTGGAATTTATTTGTTATCACTTTTGTTTGGGCTGATTTCCGTACTTGGGCTTCGTGCTAACTATTTGAACCCTTCGGGGATTATTTTCACTGTCTTCCTCACTGTTTTGACTTATTACTTGAACTCAGTCATACTATTTCTTCACTACTTTACAACTCAGCCACTTTCACTCATATTGAGTCTTAAATGATAATTTGGGCTGAGGACTACTGTTTTACTAGTGCCCGAGGGGCTTGTGACGATATTCTGACTGAGTGCGGCCGAGGGCCGGATGTGAGGATACACGGAGGGATGTGAGGCCTAGGGCCTGGATGTGAGGATTATATATGGATCGGACTGCACGCCGCAGTAGTATATTATATGGATTGGACTGCACGTTGCAGTATGTATATATTGGATCGGACTACATGTCGTAGTGATATATAGCGCTTGGGCTGTAGGAGCCCTTTCGGAGTCTGCACACCCATAGTGAGCGCGGGTACCCATATGGATCGAGATGCACGCCGCAGCAAGCTATGGATCGGGCTGCACGCCGTAGCGATATGTGGATCGGGCCGCACGCCGCAGCGATATGTGGATCGGGCTGTGCGCCGCAGCGGTTATTATGTCATACTGTTTCTGAGGGGGATTTGAGAGAGAGAGAGCCCGAGGTCCCCAGAGTGTTGTGGAGAGTGAGCCCGAGGGGCTGGTTCAGTTTGAGATATTGCCCGAGGGGCGATCTTTTACGTGCTCATTTTGCATATTTCTTGCCTTTTACCTATTATAGTGTGGTATTTGTGCCCGAGGGGCGGATTTTCTGTGCTAATCAGCACTAACTATTTTGAAACCATTTTTGTAATTATTGAAAAGACCATTTTTGAAAGAGATTTGAACTGAGCCAAAACATTTCTAAAGGTTTCACGGTTTTACTATTTTCTCATAGGGTTGTACTGCTCTATATAGCATAACGGAGTGCCTTAAGTGATTTCTTGCTGCTCAGTTATTATTTATTTTTATTACTCACTGAGTTGGAGTACTCACTTTACTCCCTGCACCTCGTGTGCAGTTGCAGGTATTACTCACCCGGTAGAGGGTTATTAGCTGATTGAAGGTATTACTATTGAAGCTGAGCAAGGTGACCGCCAGTGTTCGCGGCATCGGACGTTGTCTTTAGAATTTCGGAATTTATTTCTTGTATATTATTGGCCTTGTAGTTGTGTTCAGGTTTTCTTTAGATGCTCGTGACCCCCGGTCGGGTTGTGTTGGGTTGTAAATACTGGTTATTATTGTCAGTGAGTTGTATTTATCTATTCATTTATGTCTAATAATTGTTAAAGAGACGATTTGGGTTAGTTGGCTAGCCTTGTCCTCACGAGAGGCGCCATCACGACCGGGTTTGGAATTTGGGTCGTGACACTATCACTCCTAGTTGTTTTCCAGTAATATTGTATACTGCTATACTGCACAGGTTATTTGACTAGTAAGTGTCTTAACTGTACCTCGTCACTACTCCACCGAGGTTAGTCTTGATACTTACTGGGCACCGACTGTGGTGTGCTCATACTACACTTCTGTACATTTTTGTACAGAGCCAGGTATATGAGATATCAGACTCGGACAGAGTTAGTATGTTGATTGCAAGGATTCAAGGTAGAGCTACTTGGTTGTCGCAGTTCCTTGGGGTCTTTCTATTTTATTGTACTGTCAACTCTTATTCGAACAGCATTGTATATTCGATCCTGGAGATCATTGTATGTATTCAGTTAGAGTTCGTGACTCGGTACTACCAGTCTTGGGAAGTTGTTATAACTATTTCCGCTATTGGTTTCGACACTTGTTTCTATTTATAAAATAAATGGCTTGAATCGTTATTAAAATCGGCTTACTTAGTATTAGAGACTAAGTGCCATCATGACGCCTGTGGTAGGATTTTGGGTCGTGAAAAGAATTTTCGCCTTTTAAAACCTTAGGGGTACGTCTAGAACCACCTATAGGTAGAGGTCCTACCTTCCTCCAGGACCATTAAGAAGGGATAGGAAGCAGGACGCAATAGGAATCATTGACCAAACTCTCGCTTTTCATTACCAATAAGGGGATGGGAAGGGTAGACATGTGATATGATTACTACACGCTAATGTCACGTGTAGCCCCTCATTGAGGAGTGTTTATCGGGCATTGTGTTGGGTGATCCTATAGGATAACCAACCTAGGACCCCTCCTTGCCAAATCCTTTATTTATTCAAACCTTTGTTTTACAAATTGTTCAAACCTTTATCAAACTATTTGTGTTATCCAACATGCTTTACTTCCAACTTATTTGATTCAACTATTTATATGGACTAATTTGTGAATGTAAGTTTGGTCGGGACCCACAGTTGTGGACCAAGAGGAGTGCCTAACACCTTCCCCTCGAGGTTACTTTGAGCCCTTACCCTAATCTCTGGTAATGCAAACCAACCCAAGAGTTAATCGCTCTAGGTGCTCGAACGCACCATAATCTGTTAGGTGGTGACTCTTCAAATACTCATTCCCAAAAGGAAATGAGTCATTACACCCCGTGAATGTCAAAACCCAGAGCTCTCCGTCGAAAAGGGAGGGAAAAAATGGGGCATGACAACCATGGCCAACCTAGTGTGGATTCTTCCCCTTTTCATTGGGAACACTAATAGGCCTAGAAAGCACATCACGAATACAAACACTCTGCGGTGGATGTAACCTAGAGAAGTGAGAGAGATCACATCATGGTAAGTGCAGAAAGACTTGATATCGCAATACCTATCGTACAGGTATTCAAAAGGTATGTAAGATTCCTTCAAACACAATAGATCGACATTCTTTTTCAGCCCCATCATCTTAAAAAATCCCCTACCCATACAGTTTTCTGGTACCAATAGCCCGGGACTGTCCCAAGTCAATCCTGCAAGCCCTCTTATTTCCTCTAGAAGCGGTGTCATTTCTATGTCAGCAAAACGAAAAACATCTCTTTCACTATCCGAGAATAAAGTGGCAACTTCGATCAATTTGTTGTTTGGCTCAATATCAAGCAAGGAAGGCAGGTTACCCGGGTACTTTTTCACATGTTTCTTGTCACTTGAGGAAAGGTCTTCCAACCAATCTAGCATCAATGGTGGGATATTGCTAACCATACCGAATCTGGGGACCTCGTGCCTCGTTTTCTGCAAAACAAAAGAGTTAGACCTTATCCCCATCGGACTCGACTATTTATACATTTATTATCAACATATCAGTATTTAGTTCTCCAAATTAATGCACAGAATGTGGTTGTGTCCATTGGAATTATGGAAAACTCGATGGACTTTGGATAAGGCTTATCTTAAAGGATCATTATGTGGACAACATAACTAATCCAGCTAGGTTTGACCATGATACATGCACAATTTAACCAGAGTAAGGTTACTATGGGCTTTTAGGCTGTACCCTCAAGTGGACAACTTGAGGGGGAAGGCACAAAACCGTCGGCTGCACCGCTGATTGACTGGTTTTATCGCAAATAAGCATTTCTGAATTCAAGGGTAGTAAATAGGAAGAGTGCAACTACTCATTAAAGCATTGCTATAGGATTTGATATGCACGAGTGGAATATGATACGGAGCATGATTTATGCAGCAATTAATAACATGTAGTCAAGTATTTGCACATATGGAAAAATAAATACAACATTTAAATAACTGAATGACAGTTACAAGAAAAGAAAACATAGAGACAGGTCAGTTTCAAGAATAAAAGAATCATAAATGCTTTAAAAATATACAGTTCAATTTAAATAAAGGGAAATGGTACGGGATAAGGCATGCTTGGACTAATTCACAAAAGATAAGTTTGTTATGGTAAGAGCCTAAAAGTATCACCAGCAGAGTCGCCATGCTGTCGTGCCCCTTTTTGTTCCCTCCGCAGAGAGAGAAAGATCCCGGTTTTCGACATTCACGGAGGTAATAACTCATTTTCTAAAAGGAAATGAGTTATGGTATGTTAGGGCACCTAGAGTGATTAACTCTTGGATTGGTTTGCATCACCAGAGATAGGGTAAGGGCTCGAAATGACCTCGAGGGGAAGGTGTTAGGCACCCCTCTTGGTCCATAACTGTGGGTCCCACCAAAACTTATATTTATGAATTAGTCCAAATAAAATACTTAAAACAAATAATTACAAATAAGGCATGTTTGTGTAACTCAAATAATAAGACAAAGGTTTCGGATAAGTTGTATAAACAAAATTTTAAATGAAAAGGAATTTTGGGAAATGGGGGAGTCCTAGGTTGGTTAGCCTACATGATCACCCCACACAATGTTCGGTAAACACTCCTCAATGAGGGGCTACACGTGACATTAGCGCGTAGTCATCATATCCCATATCTACCCTTCCCATCCCCTTAGTGGTCATTCAAAGCGAGTGTTGGTCAGCGATTTCAATTGTGTGTTGTTACCCGTCCCTTCTAAATAGACCTGGAGGGATTTAGGACCTCTACCTATAGGTGGTTCTAGACACACCCCTAAGATTTTAAAGGTGAAAATACTAAGGCGACAGGGAAGAACAATTAGGACTTTAGCACATAAAAGGGAGCAATTAGAGGCTCGGGTTTACCTCCTCAAACAATACACATAAGCAGCACGACTCAAGCACAAATAAGGGCATTTTGTTAAACAGTATCCTAAGGCATGATGTCTAAATGAATACACAGAAGACAGATAGTTTATTTTTGATAAACCAGAAGTGATGACCCTATCAGTTGCCTACTAATTTTTTAAAACCTGTTTAAACCAGAACAACATTAAGCCACAGAGACAGTTTCAGAGTTGCAAGTTTTGAAAAAATGCCCTACAGGCTTGCCTATACGCGAAATACTGATGATTACGTCTTATAGTAAAACAAGACAGGTTTTAAAACAGACTCTTTAATTCCTACAGGCATGTTGTCTATTGGTAGATTAAGATAGTTTTTGAAAGAACTTGTTTTAGGGAAAATGAACCATTAATTAAACCAGTTTAGAAGTGAGCTAATCTTTAACCGGATTGATTTATTTAAACTAAACTAGTTGAGATTTATAGGCAGAATTTTTGGAGTTATTCCCTGTAGGCATGATATCTAGTTGTTTAATACTGATTATAAAAACTTGCAGGCATGATGACAAATGGAAAAACACATGAAAACACTTGTTATAAACAGAAGTTGGATTGGATTATATCTGATACTTGTGAAGTTAATCTTAAGACTTATAAGTATGGTTTCTATTATGGAATCACTTGAGACCTATAGGCATGATTTCTAACATAACAAGATACAAAGTCCTATAGGCAAGGTTTCTACTTATAAAGGCAAACAGAGCAAATTATAAAGTCTTATAGGTGTGGTATGTACCCGTATTACCCCATAAACATGTAACTACCCGCCCTTTTCACTAGTTACCCCCAATATTCATTTACAAATTATTCAGACCATATGAATGGATTACATAAGTAAATAAGAAAATAAAAAGTTATTCTATAGGGAGCCTTCAATTAGGCCCAGGTTTCCCAAAGCCTCCAATAGCCTCAAATGCCCAAATTCCATAGACAATGTCATAGTCTAGGCGCATCAAAGTTCCCTAAGGATCTCAAGGATCCCGGGCAGTGCTTACACCTAGACTTGGTAACCAAATTGAATAAGTGCAGTGTGGAAGGGCCAACCTTAGTATGCCTGAGTTCAGAGGGTTCTCAAGAGGATCCCAAAGCAGTACATATACTGGAGGGGGCAAAACCTATTGACTTAGGAGTATAGTGAGAGTGCTCGACACAGTTTGAAGAGTTTTAGTGGGAAAATAGTACTTAAAAAGAGGTTTGCTTAAAATAGTTTAGTAAAACAATAGAGACAGTTTGAAAAGAGAGTGGAGTAGTAAACAATAGTCCAAACACACCACCCCTAAGATAGGTTTATACACAGTCAGAGATCACATGACCAAAGCAGGTTTAGTAGTCACAAACAGGGGGGGCCAAGGGATTTGGGGACACCTAGACAAATACACAGTTATAGGAGCACTTTAAGTATAGAATCAGCAGCATGCTAAAGGGCTAAGGAACCCCAGACTTAATGCAGAATTAGGTCATGTAAAGATGGCCAACTACTTAGCATAGAACAGTAGTAAGGGAGAGTCATATTGGGGTATACTAAAGGATTTAACATTCATAAACATGTTGAGTCTAAGGGGTAGCATATAATTAACATAAAGAGATTAATTACATGTCGAAAAGCAAAAATAAAGGTAGAAACAAATCAGAAACATGATGAACCGGAGGAGGAAAAGAAACATATTATTCTTGAGACTTAAATTGAAATCAGGACACACTAGTAAAGTGACAGCACATAAAAGAGTGAAGGAGCAGGAAACCACAATATTTAGCCTTGGCTTGCAGCCGGCTAACTTAGGATAATAGTAAGTAGCACAAAAGAGAGAGCAGGAAGTTTAAGTGTGAGAGTGAGTTTTTTGAACCAAAGTGTTCGTGTGTTTGTGTTAATGAGAGATTGTGTGAATATATAGTAGTTTGAAATTAGATGAAAATGAAGCAAGAATCATAGCAGCATAGTAATTATGGAACCAAATACCAATCAGAATCAAATCAATGCAAGTACCCTCTTAATTAAGGGGGTAATCAACAACGGTAATAGGCAGAAATGATTAAGGAAAGAAATCAAATTGAGTATAAGGTATAAAATAGACAATTAGGGGTAAGTACATAGGGGTTTAATTAAGGAAACAACCAATGAAGAATCAGTAAAGTACTCGAGTAAACAAATAAGGTAATAAAATAAAATAAAGTTGCGGAGTATGGAAATAATCGACAATCAGCATATAGTAAATCAGGGAATCAGGGATTCAAAATTACTGATTTAAGGGGAGTAACAAGTAAATAAGTTAACAGGAGAATCGAGAGTTTACAGGGAATTTTTCAAATCAGGCTAAGAAATAAGGAGTTCAAAGTCAATCAAAGAGAGAGTTTTAGGATATAAAAGGAGTGGAATGGGAGTAACCAAATACATCACGCAAAGAGGCAAGTATTGACAAGTCAAGATGAACACAAACATAAAGAGGCGATATAAGTTAGGCATAAGAAAACTCAGTAGAACATATTCGAGGCAAGATAATCGCAGAAACTTAAACAAGAATCGAGTAGTCATGCTAACACATAGAACCAAACAAATAAATCTTAGAAATTTAGGGCTTTCAACATAGGCGAGTTGAAAAGGTAGTAGAGTCATAGAATTAGTCGAAATGTGCAAGAGATAGAATTTTAAACATAAAGAATCAGTTTAAACAAGTTTTTAGAAGAGTTTCGAAAATCCTAATTTTAGAAGAATGTGAAAACACTTTGAAATCGATGATTCTTGTAAAAGAGTTTCAAGAACAATGTAAAATACTAAAGAAACCAACTCGAATAGTCTTATATATGTACAGATCTAGTATATACGGGAAGAAATTAGGGTGTCAGAAGAAATCCATATAGAGATGCAAGAACCTGTATAGAATCCCAAAGGTCGTGCCAAATACAGCATGATTTTACTTGAAATAACACCGGAGTAGCCAAGAACAAGCAAGTGACAAACCCTAGGTGCAAGTCGGCGTGGACCTGGGCCCTTAAAGACCTTAGAGAAGGCAAGCATAGCACTAGAGGAAACATTTGAGGCTTAAGAGTTGAAGGGAGATCACCAGAGAAGAAGGTTGGCGGTTGAAGGAACTAGGGTTAGGTTGAGTGGTTTAGAGAGGAGAGGATATGAGAGAATATAAAGGCGGAGATCTCTGAATAATGAGCTAGGGTTAGGGTTCGTTGGAATTAAAATGGTAAGAACGGATGAGAGTCGTTGATCTAAGATCAACGGCCAGGATTTTAATATGGCCTTGGGTCGGGTAAGGGTAATTGGGTTTGGGTCAGGTTGTTTAGTTTAAAATTGGGCTGGATATTGGATTTAATTTAGGCTATGATTGAAATGCAAATCTAGCTATATTTTAAATAACCAATTTTCCCTATATAATTTATAATAAATAATAAATAATTTTTGGAAAATGATTTTGTGTACTAGAATAATTTAACATAGATATTTAACAATTTTAAAAATATATGAGATCAATTTAAGCATATAAATGTAATTATACATTAATGAGGCTAATATTGCAATTATATGCAATTTAGCTTTAAAAATACAAAAATGCAATTATAAAAAATGCACAAAAATATTTTAACCATATTTTGGCATAAATATGGAATTTAAATGACTAAATCACCCCAAAAATAATTTGAGGTAATTATTAGGGTTTTTATGAGTAAAAGGAGAGGAAATAATTCAATTAAAAATCTTTAAAATTATAGGAAAATTATAAAAACCTTATGCATGCTTATGTATGCATATATATGCTATTTTTAAGGTATTTATGCATATAAAAAAAGGAAAATATTAATTTTGAGTTTCCTATATAATAACCCTTTAAAAGGGGTTGTTGTGGATCGTGTTTTTTATATATATATATATATATATATATATATATATATATATATATATATATATATCATTGCTTCAAACTTGAATCTATCCAATTTAATAACTTCAAAGACCTGATTGACAAAATCTTCAAATCGAATTGCCTCGGGTACTAGAACAAGCTTTGTTTGATGATCCAGATAGTTATAGTCTGCAGTCCATCTATCATTAAAAGCAATATAACACATATTGTATTCATCCTGCAAGTCAAGAAAATGGAAAATTTAGGACACTATGTCCTTAATATTTACACAATTGTTATGAAGTTAAGGACATGATGTCTTATTACTTTATCAGTACAAATTAAAAATAAAAGACACTTTGTCCTTAATATTTATACAGCAGTCATGAAGTTAAGGACACGATGTCCTAAACTTTATGAAGTTAAGTGTCACGACCTCGGTTCGCCCTTCATGAACCATCGTGACGGCACCTAGTCTCTACGACTAGGTAAGCCTAAATTGTGGAAAAGAAATCAAAATTTGCAGAAGTAAAACAATTTAAAAAAAATAAAAAATAACCAGTGTATAAATGTGCCGCTCGGCATACATCATATTTAACTCTTAAAACCAACACATAAATCCAAGACCCGAAAACCCATGAATAACAAGCTAAGAAGTACTACATAGCTCTAACTCCAGATTGTCTAACAAAGAAAAGAAATACAGAAGGGCTAATACTTAAAAACGAGAATAGAAAGGAACTCCTCGGTCTGCGGACGCGGCAGATATACCTTGAAGTCTCTACAAAAGCGCCTCGCCTCAAGGATGATAAGACTGAGCGAAAGTACCTGGATCTGCACATAAAAAACATGTGCAAAAGGGGCATGAACTCCAAAGCAGTACTCAGTAAGTGCCAAGCCTAACCTCGACCGGATAGTAATGAGGAAGGTCAAGGCCCTACTGAGGTTAAATAAATATAAGGGTTTACAGTGTGAAATAAATAGTATAAATAAGTGCAACAGTAAGAAATAACATAGAATTTTAAGAACAACAACTAGAACAGAGACAAACAAACAATGGAAAGAATACAGCTCAACACAGAGATAACAACCGGGGCACCTTCCAGGATACCGTCATGTAGTCCTGATGATAGGCTATAATTACATGTTTTAGTCGATTATTATACTCTAATTTAATGCACTTTAGTTGAGTTTGCGCTTTAATCGCTAGTGTTTTGCACTAATTGTGTATTTTATGCCTTGTAGGTGTAATTTCGAGCTATGTAGATATTATGGAATGAATTTATGTTATTTGAAGCTTTGAAGTCTGAGTAAAAGCTCAAGGAATTAAGCCGGGATCGTGTTCGGGGGTCAAAGTTGATAGTTGAGAGCAAACGAAGACTCGATGAGGCATATTGCGCACTGTCCAGTAAATTAGACATAACTTTTTGCTCCGAACTCCATTTTGGCTCCATAATATATGGTTGAGAAGCTAACTCAAAGGGATACAACTTTCATGTTTCGAGTTTTTCCAAATTCTAAACGGAACAGGGTGAAAAGCCGCGGTTTTACCGCGACCGCGGCAGAACCGCAGCAGAAGGCATTTGCGGATGAATGAAGAAGCTGAGAGGGTGTTTGGCCGCGGTTTGACCGCGACCGCGGTAGAACCGCGG
>MU768346.1:89923-110489 GCA_026770625.1 Nicotiana glauca
TCTAACCCTTAGTATATTTAGTTGTTAATTTAGTATTTTAATTTGTTAGTTAATTATTTAAACACAAGAATCTAAATATCTATAAGTTAGAAATTGTTCAAGCTTGTCTTCTTAGTGATAGTGAACAACTGTAGCTAAACCTTAGTTCTCTGTGGGATTTGACTCCGGACTTGTAAATCGGATTATATTTGCAACGACCGCTTTGTCCTTTTTATAAGGCATAGTTGGGCGTGATCAAGTCCCAATTACAACTATCAAGAAGATCTCTCGGGATACCGTCTCGTAGTCCACCATATATGTATCTGAAAGATCTCCCGGGATACCGTCCCACAGTCCAACTATCAATGCGCGGGGGATCTACCGAAATCCCGATCCTCAGTCCCCAAATGTAAATACCCAGTACTGGGGGAATCTACCGGGTGCATTCCCGTAGTTCCATATAACTGTGCAGGAGGAGCTATCGGGAATCTAACTCGTAGTCCCAAAGTATGTGCAGGAGGATCTACCGAGAATCTAACCCGTAGTCCCAAAGTAAACAGACAAGGGGAGCTACCGGAATCCCACATCTGTAGTCCCAATGTATTACACAGCAGCAGCAAGAAATTGTTCAGAGAAGGGAAACTTCATATTAAGGAAATAAATAATTCTAGCCTAGCATGTTGCACAGAGTTCATGTAAACAGATTTGAATAATTAAAGCAATTAAATCACTTAGACATGCTTGCCTAAGCTAATGACGGGCTTAATAGTACAAGTAATAAAAGCAGGAGAAGAAACATACTAATAAGTACTTAAAGAAAACTGAATTTCCAACAATTTGCACAAGTATGCACTCGTCACCTCACGTACAAGGCATTTCAATTACCAAATATATCAAACCTAAGAGAAGGTCCCCCACACAAGGTTAGACAAGCCACTTACCTTGAACCGGCTCAATAATCAATCCAAAACCACGTTCTTGCCATGAGTATATGACTCCAGATGACCCAAATCTATCCAATTAAATTGCATAACGTAATAACACTTCAAGTAACTGATTATACAATTAAGTTCTAAGCTAATACACGAAATTAGGTAAAATGACCAAAACACCACTTGGACCCACATCTTAGAATCGGGTAAAATCTATATTTTCAAAATCCTCATACCCTCACGAGTCTAACCATACCAAAATTATCCAATTCTGATACTGTTTGGTCCTTCAAATCATCATTTTATATTTTTGAAAGATTTCACAAATTTTCTTCCCAAATCACGAATTAAATGATGAATTCAATGATAGATTCATGTACTCTAGCCAAATCTGAGTTAGAATCACTTACCCCGATGAAGTTCATGAAAAATCTTCAAAAAATTGCCAAACTCCGAGCTCTCTAGGTCAAAATAGGAAATAAAACCCAAAACCTCGTATTTATAGAGCACCCCCTGGATTTCCACCACTGCGGACCTCACAAAAACGACTTCGGTCCGCACAGGTTTTGACTGCAGTGACATGCTTTAGTATTTTAGCCATAACTTTCTTTACAGATGTCCAAATTGTGATATCTTTACTTTTTTGGAAAATAGACACGAATGGCTACAACTTTTGTTTTTGAATCATCTCAAAACTCTTTGTAGATCAAAAGATATGAGCTTTTGAAGTAGGACCAGTGAAATTTTCCTCATCGCAGACCGCACCGCATTTTGTGCAGCCGCAAAGCCTCCACCGCGGGCGCACTGGATTTTGTGCGGACCGCACTGGTGGGTTCCGAGGCCTGAAACTCTTCTGGACCTGCAACAACTATGATTTTCGGCCTAAAACGCCCCGGAACCTACCCGGAACTCACCCGAGTCCCCGGTACTTCAAACTAATTGTACCAACACATCCCATGACATCGTTCAAACTTGTTCAAAACTTCTGAACGCTCACAACAACATCAAATCACCAATTTAACATAGGATTCAAGCCTAAGAACTTTAAGAATTCTTAACTTATGCTTTCGATAAAAAAGTCTATCAAATCCCGTCCGAATGACCTAAAATTTTGCAAGCACGTCACATTCAATACTACAGAGCTACTCCAACTTTCGGCATTCCATTCCGACCCTCAGATCAAAATCTCACTATCGGACCGGAAACTTCAAAAGTTCGACTCTTGTCATCTTAAGCCTAAATTAGCTACGAACCTTCAAAACACAATCTGATCACGCCCCTAAGCCTGAAATCACCCAACGGAGCTAACGGAACTGTCGGATTTCCATTCTGAGGCCGTCTTCACACTGTTCTGACTACAGTCAACTTTCCAACACTTAAGCTCTCATTCTGGGACTAAGTGTCCCAAAACTCCCCAAAACTCAAAACCAAACATCCCGGCAAATCAAAATAGCAGAAATAAACTCGGGGAAAGCAGTTAATAGGGGATCGGGGCGTAAATTCTAAAAATGACCGACCAGGTCGTTACATCCTCCCACACTTAAACATTAGTTCATCCTCGAATGAGCACAAAGACATACCTGAAGTAGTGAAAAGATGAGGGTACTGGCTGCGCATATCCTGCTCAGTTTCCTAGGTCGCCTCCTCGACCGACTGACCCCGTCACTGAACCTTCACTGATACAATATCCTTTGACCTCAGCTTTCTAACTTGCTTGTCCAATATTGCCACTGGCTCCTCAACATAAGATAGATCCTTGTCCAACTGGAGTGAGCTAAAATCCAACACGTGCAGCGGATCATCGTGATACCTCTGGACCATCGAGATATGAAATACCAGATGAACTCCTTCCAAGCTGGAGGTAAGGCAAGCTCATAAGAAACTTCCCCAACTTGCCTCAATATCTCAAAAGGGACAATAAACCTCGGACTCAACTTCCCTTTCTTCCCGAATCTCATAACGCCTGTCATAGGTGAAACCCGAAGCAGAACCTACTCTTTAACCATGTAGGAAACATCACGAACCTTCCGGTCCGCGTAACTCTTCTATCTGGACTGGGCTGTACGGAGTCTATCCTAAATCAACTTGACTCTCTCCAAAGCATCCTGAACCAAGTCTATGCCCAATGATCTAGCCTCACCTGGCTCAAACCAACCCACCGGAGATCTACATCGCCTACCATATAAGGCCTCGTACGGTGCCATCTGAATAATGGACTGATAGCTGTTGTTATAGGCAAACTCCGCCAATGGCATGAACTGATCCCAAGAACCCCCAAACTCAATCACACACGCACGGATCATATCCTCAAGAATCTAAAAAGTGCGCTCAGACTGTCCGTTCGTCTGAGGGTGAAATTTTGTGCTCAACTCTACCCGAGTACCCAACTCCTGTTGTACAGCTCTCAGGAATCGCGATGTGAACTGAGTACCTCTGTCTGAAATGATGGAAACTGGAATACCATGCAGACGAACAATCTCCTAGATATAAATCTTCGCCAACCGCTCCAAGGAATAGGTAGTACACACCAGGATGAAATGCGCGGACTTGGTCAACCGATCCACAATAACCCAAATGGCATCAAACTTTTTCAAAGCCCATAGGAGCCCAGATACGAAGTCTATGGTGATCCACTCCACTCTAGAATCTCTATCTGCTTGCAATCCACCTAGTCTCTGGTGCTTACACTTCACCTACTAGCAATTAAGGCACCGAGCTACAAACCCAACTATATCCTTCTTCATCCGTCTCCACTAGTAGTGCTGCCTCAAATCATGATACATCTTCGCGGCACCCGAATGAATGGAATACCACGAACTATGGGCCTCCTTAAGAATAAGCTCCCGAAGCCTATCAACATTGGGTACACAAACTCAACCTTGCATCCTCAATACTCAGCTATCACCAATAGTCACATCTCGAGCATCGCTATGCAACACTTTGTCCTTGAGGACAAGCAAACGAGGGTCATCAAACTGACACTCCCAGATACGATCAAATAAGGAAGACCGAGAGACCACACAAGCTAGAACCCGACTGGGCTCCGAAAGATCCAATCTCACAAACTGGCTGGCTAAGGCCTGAACATCCATCGCCATAGGCCTCTCTGTTGCTGGTAAATAAGCTAAACTCCCCAAACTCTCTGCCCGGCGGCTCAAAGCATCGGCCACCACATTGGCCTTTCCCAGGTGATACAAGATAGTGATGTCATAATCCTTCGGTAGCTCTAGCTATCTCCTCTTACGCAAATTAAGGTCCTTCTGCTTGAATAGATGCTGCAAACTCCGGTGATTAGTATATATCACGCAAGGCACACCGTACAAGTAATGACGTCAAATCTTCAATGCATGAAAAATGGCAGCCAACTTAAGATCATGGAAAAGATAATTCTTCTCATGTATCTTCAACTGTCTGGACGCGTATGCAATCACCCTACCATCCTGCACCAATACCACTCCAAGGCCAACTCTTGAGGTATCACAATAGACAGTATAAGAACCCGAACCGGTAGGCAATATCAAAACTGGGGTTATAGTTAGGGTTTTCTTGAGCTTCTGAAAGCTCTCCTCGCACTCTTCTGTCCAATGGAACGTAGCACCCTTCTAGGTCAATCCGGTCATAGGTGCTGCAATAGATGAAACCCCCTAAACAAATCGATGGTAATAACCCGCCAAGCCAAGAATACTACGGATCTCTATAGCTGAGGATGGTCTGGACCAACTCTACACAGCCTCCACTTTCTTCGGATCCACCTAAATACCCTCTCTCGAGACCACATAACCCAAGAACACCACGGAATCCAACCAAACTCACATTTTGAAAACTTAGCATACAGCTTCTTCTCTCTCAAAGTCTGGAGCACTGTCCTCGGATGCTACTCATGATCTCCCCGACTCCGAGAATATACCAGAATGTCATCAATAAAAATAATCACGAACGAATCAAGATATGGCCAAAAAACACTGTGCATCATATGCATGAAGGTTGTTGGAGTATTAGTCAGTCTAAATGACATAACAAGGAACTCGTAATGACCATACTGAGTCCTGAAAGCAGTCTTCGGGATATCTTGCTCCCGAATCTTCAACTAATGATAGCCTAAACGCAAGTCAATCTTAGAAAACATACAAGCACCTTGTAACTGGTCAAACAGGTCATCAATACGAGGCAAAGGATAGCGGTTCTTCATTATCACCTTATTCATCTGGCAATAATCAATACACATACGCATAGAACAATCCTTATTCTTCACAAATAATACAGAAGCACCCCAAGGCGGTACACTAGGCCGAATGAAACCCTTATTAAGTAATTCTTGCAACTGCTCCTTCAAGTCAGGAGGAGCCATACGATACGGAGGAATAAAAATGGGCTGAGTGCCCGGCAACAAATCAATGCCAAAATTAATATCTCTATCAGGCAGCATGCATGGAAGGTTAGCTGGAAACACATTAGAGAAATCCAGTACTACTGGGACGGAATCAACGGAAAGGGTATCAATACTGACATCTCTCACATAAGCTTAGTAAGTGTTACATCCCTTCTCAACCATACGATGAGCCTTAAGGAATGAAATAACTCTATTGGGAGTGTAATCTAAAGTACCCCTCCACTCAACACGCAGTATACATGGTATAGCTAATATCACAGTTTTGGCGTGACAATCATGAATAGCATAATAGGGTGACAACCAGTCCATGCCCAAGATAATATCAAAATCTACCATACTGAGCAACAATAAATTGGCTCTGGTCTCAAAACCACAAAGAGTAACCAAACATGATCGATAAACGCGTCCACAACAAGAGAATCTCCCACAGGAGTAGAAACATAAATAGGGAAATTTTAAGAATCCCGAGATATGCCCAAATGCATGACAAAATAAGAAGGCACATAAGAATAAGGGGAGCCTAGATTGAATAGAACCGATACATCTCTATGACAGACCATGACAATACCTATGATGACAGAATCGGAGGCAACAGCCTCGGTACGGGCAGGAAGGGCATAGTATCTATCTTGGCCTTCCCCTCTAGCTAGTTGAGCAGGTGGAGTAGCAACTGGGGCTGTAACCATAGCTTGAGAACTCGGCGGAGTGCACCGTGGTTGAGAAGTCTATGGAGGTGCACTCCTCCCAAGTCTAGGGTAATACCTCACTATATGGCGTGTGTCACCACACTCAAAACCAGCTCTGGAAGGATGTGGCAGTGAGAACTGTATGGTACGGCTACTCTAAGACCCCTGAACTCCTGAAATACTACGTGAAATCTAAGATGCAAACTGAGCTAGCTGACCTACAAAACCTCTACCATGTCGTACTCTTCCTCCAAAATAAGAACCAGTGGGTCTCTCTAGTCTACGAGGTCTCCTCACTTCCCTATACTCTCTCTCCTGACCTCATCTGTCCTCTGTCTCCTGGACCCACTTGTCCTCTACTCGGTGAGAGGTCCTCACTGCCCGTTGAACTGGGATCACAGGTTGTGTCGCCATGACACCTTGAACCCAACTAATGGGAACTCGTTGCTCTGGAGTAGGGGTGGCGATAGTCTGGATCCCTTCCCTGATCTGTGAAATGGTTGGTACAACCAGAATCAATCCCCCATGTTCTAATATACCAAACATGCTCATGAACTGTGCTAATGTCTCCTGAAGTGCTGGAGTAGTAGTAGCAGTAGGCATATCCGATGCCTAGGATCTGGCTGGAACTGCTGATGGATCCTTGGTGGCAGCTCGTACGGGTGCTTTGGCTGCACCGCGTGCGTATCCTCAGCCTCTACCCCAGCCCCAACCTCTGATGGCTCTCACTGGGGGCGCAGATATCTGATCATCTCTAGTAGCACATGTTCTCACCATCTATGAGAGAATGGAAGACAAAGGTTTAGGATTGTGACATCAAAATCTCGCACGAATGGGAAATCAAATAAAGTAAAATTTCTTAACGGTTACATAGCCTCTCATAGATAAATACAGACATCTCTGTACCGATCAACGAGACTCTAATAAACCGGCTTGTGATTCATGACTCCTATGAACCTAAAGCTCTGATACCAACTTTTGGACTACCCCGATTCCCCCTCTGTGAACCATCGTGACGGCACCTAGTCTCTACGACTAGGTAAGCCTAAATTTTTTAGAAGAAATCAAAATTTATGAAGTAAAATAATTTAAAACAGAAATAAGAAATAACCAGTGTATAAATGTGCCGCTCGGCATATACCATATTTAACTCTCAAAACCAACACATAAATCCAAGCCTCGAAAACCCATGAATCAGAAGCTAAGAAATACTACATAGCTCTAACTCCATATTATCTAACAAAGAAAAGAAATTCAGAAGGGCTAATACTTAAAAGCGAGAATAGAAAGGGATTCTTCGGTCTGCGGACGCGACAGATATACCTTGAAGTCTCTACAGAAATGCCTCGCCTCAAGGATGATAAGACTGAGCGAAAGTACCTGGATCTGCACATGAAAAACATGCGCAGAAGGGAAATGAGTACACCACGGCAGTACTCAGTAAGTTCCAAGCCTAACCTCGGTTGGGTAGTGACGAGAAAGGTCGGGGCCCTACTAAGGTTAAATAAAATATAAGGGTTAACAGTGTGAAATAAAAAATATAAATAAGTGCAACAGTAAGAAATAACATAGAATTGGAAGAACAACAACAGCTAGAACAGAGACAAACAAACCATGGAAAGAATATAGCTCAACACAGATATAACAACCGGGGCACCTTCTAGGATACCATTATGTAGTCGTAATTACAACTATCCAGTGGATCTCCCGGGATACCGTCTCATAGCCCATCATATATGTGTCTGAAGGATCTCCCAGGATACCGTCCTGTAGTCTAACTATCAATGCACGGGGGATCTACCGGAATCCCGATCTGTAATCCCCAAATGTAAATACCCAGTACTGGGGGAATCTACCTGGTGCATTCCCGTAGTTCCATATAACTGTGCAAGGGGATCTACCGGGAATCTAACCCGTAGTCCCAAAGTAAATGTGCAGGGGGATCTACTGGGAATCTAACCCGTAGTCCCAAAGTAAATGCACAGGGGGGATCTACCGGGAATCTAACCCATAGTCCCAAAGTAAACAGACAAGGGGAAGCTACCGGAATCCCACATCCTTAGTCCCAATGTAAATACACAACAGCAGCAAGAAATATTAAAAGAAGGGAAACTTCATATTAAGGCAACAAATAATTCTAGCCTAGCATGCTGCATAGAGTTCAGGTAAACATATTTGAATAATTAAAGAAATTAAATCACTTAGACATGTTTTCCTAAGCTAAAGACAGGCTTAATAGTACAAGTAATAAAAGCAAGAGAAGAAACATACTAATAAGTACTTAAAGAAAACTGGATTTTCAACAATTTGCACAAGTATACACTCATCACCTCATGTACAAGGCATTTCAATTATCAAATATATCAAACCTAAGGGGAAGGTCCCCCACACAAGGTTAGACAAGCCACTTACCTCGAACCGACTCAATAATCAATATGAAACCACGTTCTTACCATGAGTATCCGACTCCAAATGGACCAAATCTATCCAATTAAATTGCATAACGTAAATAACACTTCAAGTAACTGATTCTACAATTAATTTCTAAGTTAATACACGAAATTAGGTAAAATAACCAAAATGCCCCTCGGAACCATGTCTCGGAATAGGGTAAAATTTATATTTTTAGAATCCCCATACCCTCACGAGTCTAACCATACCAAAATTATCCAATTTCGATACCACTTGGTCCTTCAAATCATCATTTTATATTTTTGAAAGATTTCATAAATTTTCTTCCCAAATTCCATCCCAAATCACGAATTAAATGATGAATTTAATGATAGATTCATATACTCTAGCCAAATCTGAGTTAGAATCACTTACCCCCGATGAATTTCTTAAAAAACCTTCAAAAAATTGCCAAAATCCGAGCTCTCTAGGTCAAAATATGAAATAAAACCCAAAACCTCGTATTTATAGAGCACCCCCCGGATTTCCACCACTACGGACCGCATAAAAATGACTACGGTCCGCACAAAACTAGTGCGGTCCGCACAAAAACGACTACGGTCTGCATAGGTTTTGACTGCAGTGACTGACTTTAGTGTTTTGGCCATAACTTTTGTAAGGCCCCGGAAAAAAAAATTGCTAAGTAATTTAAGATTCCGAGGTGCCAAGGTAGACTAATTATTTTATTTCGTATGAAAATGAGGATTAATGATATGATGGATATCAATTGGATATGGTAATAAGTGTATAAGTTTTATTATAAGTGATTTGGGGTCTAAGGAGAGGCCTAAGTCTAAGCCAAGTTGGAAAATTGCATATTAGACGAAATCTGTAAATGAGTGCGCACAATACCTTACTTTGAACGATCATATCTCCAGTTATATAAGGAGTTGTGTGATTAACAACCTATCAAATTAAATCCCTGTGAGTCTAGTTTCCAAGACAACAAACTGTTTGTCATTTAGAAGTGTATACAAAAAGTTATAACAACTTTACTCCACAGGTGTCACTAGCGAGACCACTAGCGCGAAGTCGCGCATTTTTCGGAGTATTCTGCCTCCGACGCACGAAGAGCGCACGAAAAGCACGCGAAGTCGCTCACGAACGGACTTTTAGACACCCTAAAGACCGTAAATAAGAGAATTTGAGTCACTTCTCATGCTTAGGGCTTTCTCCACACCCCAACTCGACCAAGGCATCAAATTGCACACCTAAGGTGAGTTTTTAAGTGTGTTTTCATGGTGATTTCACTTCTCAATTACTAGTTACAACATGATTTTGGTTGGATTTCATAGGATTTCTTCAAAGCCTCAAGAACACCCCAAAGTTGTCTTTCAAGATTTGGTCTACAAGAGGTAATCTTTTACCCTTAGACTTACATATTGAGTTATTATGGAAATATGAGTATGAATTAAGTATGGTAACTCATGGTATGGTGATTGGAGGCCATAAATTCCCAATTTAAATACATGATCATGATAGGGATTTAAAGGTGATAATTTGATAGAATTTTGTTGGTTGGGTGTGAATGGTTGATCACACATGTGATGTTAGGAGTATGAATTGGTTAGGAATGATGGTGGAGTGAATTGTTGGTTAATGGTGATAGTTGGATGAACCAATACTATAGTTATGAGGTGTAAATATCTATACCTACAAGGTGTTTGATAATAGGCCTAAATGGCATAAGTTATGGAATTTATTACTAATATTGGCCCTATTGAATGTTGTATTGTAGATTGAAGTTGCTTAAGTATATTGGATCATTGTAGTATTATTAAGGGGTGAATTTGAGGTATGTATGGCTAAAACCCCGTCTTTTAGAAATCTAGCTTCATCGATATTTGTGTGAATATGGTAAGATTAAAGTTGAATTGTTGCATCGATTATTATTTTACATGAATTGGTGTTGCAATGTTATGTGCGTGAAAGATGTGTCTCAACATGATTAACGTGCTATCTTGATAACTTGAAAGAAGCAAAATATATGAGTTATGTAATGAAATGCTAAAACCTTAAATTGAGATTTGAGCTGCATATATTATGCCAAACTATTTGAAATCCTCTATGTATAGAGATGTTTGAAGTAATCAAACGAATTTGGGAAATAGAGTGTGGCCAATGTGTCGAGAACTTGAACTATAATTGTATATTGTCATGAATGGAAAAGAAGGATTCAAGAATAATTGGTGTAGTTGTTTACTTGTGCTTATGTTGTGTTTTTATTACGGGTTGGTGCATCTCCTCTATTGATTTGGAAGAATCCGTTGTGTTTAATGTTCCATTGTCAATAAACTTGAGGTGTATAGTTTCAGAGATATTGTATATGCCGAGGATTCATGTTTCCTCTCATGCGTACTTGAAATCTTGAATTAAATATCTAGTTGTTGAAATTGATATTGACGTGAAATATGTGGAAATGATGTGAAATGTGGGAAATAAGAGATTGAGTTATGAAATGAGGCCTAGTACCAAGCATGTTGTAATGATTGTGGCCCATGTGCCGATTAATTAATATGTGAACCTATGGACGGGCTATGAAACGCATAGGTGTATAATATAGTATGTGGAACCTATGGACGGGCTATGAAACGTATAGGTGTATAATATAATATGTGGAACCTATGGACGGGCTATGAAATGCATAGGTGTATAATATAATATGTGAAACCTATGGACGGGCTATGAAACGCATAGGTGTATAATATGATATGTGAACCCAATGGACGGGCTATGAAGCGCAACCTAGAGGTATGAAAATTATGTGAAAGCTATGTGATCCCTTTTATTTGTTGATATGGGAATTGTTAAAGCTTTTGATTTACTTTTATGAATTCTTTACTCTTGTTTGATAGTTCTTTCTAATTAGATGGTGTTTAATTATACATACTAGTGCTATTCAATGGCACTAACGTCCCTTTTGCCGGGGGTGCTACATTCGTGCTATGATTGTAGGTGGTTCTATAGCAGGTAATTCAGCTCATCGACAGTAGTGCCTCCTCTCCATCCCATCAGTTGCATTGGTAAGCCTCAGTTCCTCTTAGGGTCATGTGTGGTTCATGCCACCTTCTTTTGAGTTTATTATGTATTGTAAGGTATTGGTTGAGTTTCTAGTATTCATAGAGGCTCCGTAGACAAAATTTGGGTAGTGTATAAAAGTATTTTGGGTAGTAACTGTACGGTTCGGAATCGTGGTCCACGTTGGTAAATGTTGTATGTATTTTTACAAGTACTTGGTATCAAAAGTAGAAATGAACTCAAGTTGTAAGTTTATGCTTAAGTCTTAAATTGCTATTTCAAAAGAATATGTATATTGGAATCACGGGGTAACGCGTGGGATAGGAAAGGCAATTCCAGGTCCGCTTGACTGGGGTCCTCCGGTTGAGCGCTGGTCGTGTCCCTCGGTTTTGGGGCTTGACAACTTTCTGTGCGGATGTCCAAATTATGATATCGTTACCTTTCAAAAAACTAGACACGAAGGGCTACAACTTTCATTTTTGAATCATCTCCAAATTCCTTGTAGATCATAAGATATGAGCTTCCGAAGTAGGACCACTGAAATTTTCCTCACCACGGACCGCACTGCATTTTGTGCGGCCGCAAAGCCTCCACCGCGGTCCGCACTGCATTTTGTGAGGCCACACAGCTCCCACCGTGGATGCACTGGATTTTGTGCAGACCGCATTGGTGGGTTCCGAGGCCTGCAACTCTTCTGGACCTGCAACAGCTATGATTTTCGGCCTAAAACACCCCGGAACTCACCCGAGTCCCCGAAACTTCAAACCAATTGTACCAACACATCCCATGACATCGTTCAGACTTGTTCAAAACTTTGGAATGCTCACAACAACATCAAATCACCAATTTAACATAGGATTCAAGCCTAAGAACTCCAAGAACTCTTAACTTATGCTTTCGATCAAAAATTCTATCAAATCCCGTCCGAATGACCTGAAATTTTGCAAGCACGTCACATTCAACACTACAGAGCTACTCTAACTTTTGGAATTTCGTTCCGACCCTTAGATCAAAATCTCACTATAGGACCGGAAACTTCAAAAATTTGGCTCTCGTCATCGCGAGCCTAAATTAGCTACGGACCTACAAAACACAATACGATCATACCCCTAAGCTCAAAATCACCCAACGGAGTTAACGGAACCGTTGGATTTCCATTTCGAGGTTGTCTTCATACGGTTCCGACTACGATCAACTTTCCAACACTTAAGCTTTCATTCTGGGACTAAATGTCCAAATTCTCAAAATCAAACATCCCGGCAAATCAAATTAGTAAAAATAAAATTGGGGAAAGCAGTTAATAGGGGATCGGAGTATAAATTCTAAAAATAACCGGACGGGTCGTTACACAAGGACATGATGTCCTAGACTTTATCCATACAAGTTACAAATACAGGACACTTTGTCCTTAATATTTACCCAGCAGTGAAGAAGTTAAGGACAAAATGTCCTTAAACTTTATGAAGTTACGGACACGATGTCCTAAACTTTATCAATATAAGTTGTAAATACATGACACTTTGTCCTCAATATTTACAGAATAATCGTAAAGTTAAGGACACAATGTCCTTAATTATATCAATACAAGTTGCAAAATATAGGACACTTTGCCCTTAATATTTACACAGTAGTCATAAAGGTAAGGACATCATATCCTAAACTTTATCAATACAAGTTGCAAAATACAGGACACTTTGTCCTTAATATATTGAACAACAATCATGAAGTTAAGGACATTATGTTCTAAACTTTATGCAGTTAAGGACGTTATGTCCTCAATATTTACAAAACATTCATAAAGTTAAGAGCGTGATCCGCACAAACACACAAAAGCATATAAAGATATCTGAAATTTTAGAACTTGCCGTAATTTTATGGTGAAATTTGGACGAGAAAGTTGAATTCTCTAGTTTGAAATCGGAGGAGAAAAGCTTCTGTAATTTTGGACGATCACAACAATTTTGGACGTAAGTTTAAGCCGGTGTTGATCGTAAGTTTGCGGAGAAAAGCTTCTGAATTTTCTGCAGACGTTTATGCACGTAAGTTATTGTTGCTGATCGTAAATAAGGAGCGTAGGTTTCGGCGAAATAATTATAGCAGAAGGGTACTTTTGTCCAGACGGGTAAAAGTTCATTAAAGCGGTGGCTAAAGACTAAAGATATTTTATTAGTGGCTAACTGTGCACTTGGCCCTTATATGAATGTTAGTGTCAGCACAAACTATAGGGGCAAGTGCACAAATAATCATTTTCAGGGATGTTATTTAAAGATTAGCCAGTATATATTTTGTCATAAAATTTTAAGGCCAAATACATAATTGGGCCCTTAAACTTGGCATTTTTTGTCACTTGGGTACTTAAACATAGAGTTGTTCCTATCAGACCCTTCAACTAAATTACATATGTGCCAATTAGACACTTTGTAGACCTTAACTTTAGGACATTTTTATCATGGAAAACGAAACTAAAAAACTAAAATTTAGGATGCACGGGCTAAAGTCCTATAAAGTGGCTACCCAGTGTCATGTCTACCAAATTATACTGGGAGTCCACTTGTCCACTATGAGCTTAATTGAGGCCCATATTAAGAAATAAGCCCGCTTAGCTCTTCTAGTGAGCCCAAATTAGACCAGCCCATGATATCGTCTTAGTACGAACTTCTCTTTTCTGTTTCAACTGAAAATGAAGCAGGATGAAGCCTCATTCAGTTCGGTAAGCAAACCCTTTAACATTGAACGTTTGAGTTCTTTCTTTATTTTTCCCCTTACATTTCCTATAATATCTGATACCCACGATTCTAAATGCTGTTATATAGAGAAATATTTTGTTCCCGAGCAGAGAGCTTACGCCCTAATCCTCTTTCTAATGAACAAAGTTTAAATTTTTGTCCATTTTTCGTTCTTTACAGTCAAAGTACCATTTTGTGTGATGAAATTTGTGATTAGCCAAGAAGTCATTTTTATGAGTTAGCTGAATAAGGGGTGAGGGGGAAGTAGCAAATATGAAGCTGTCATTGTACACAGCTACAACAGCCTATAGGTTCTTGAGTTCCAAAGCTACATGTTGGTCTCAAGCTAGTGCAAAAAGCAAGGTGAAACTCACAAGCCCTAAAAAGCCTAGAGTAAAGTTAACTGACCAACAAAATCAAATCTTGGAAGCCATTTCAAACGGGAATTCTGTTTTCATTACTGGGTCTGCAGGCAGTGGAAAAACCTACTTACTTCAGGATATCATCACTAAACTTAGGAAGATTCATGGGAAATCTCGGGTTTTCGTGACAGCCTCAACTGGGGTTGCTGCTTGTTCCATCAATGGACAAACACTTCATTCTTTTGCTGGAATTGGACTTGGCGATGCTAGTGATGTGGATTTGCTCTCTAGGGTTACATTGGATAAGAGGGCGTATCGAAGATGGAATAAAGTTAGGGCCTTGGTTATTGATGAAATTAGCATGATTAGTGGTGAGGTTTTTGATAACCTTGAGTTCATTGCAAGGAGCATTAGAAGTGATGAACTTGGGTGTGAGGACAAGATTTGGGGTGGGATACAACTAGTTGTGAGTGGAGACTTCTTTCAGCTTCCACCAGTTATCAATAAGAAGGGACAAAACAGGGAATTTGCTTTTGAAGCTGAGTGTTGGAATGCTAGTTTTGACATGCAAATTGAACTTAAAACTATCTTTAGGCAATCAGATGCACAACTAATAAAACTGCTACAGGGAATTAGGAAAGGGAAGTATGATTCTGAGGATTTGCAGCTCTTGGATCAGTGCTGCTCAAAGGTTGAGCCAGATGCTTCAGCTGTTCAGCTTTACCCAAGAATTGAGGATGTGAGCAGAGTGAATGCCGATCGACTCGACCGTTTAGATGAGGTATTATTTCATTATCAAGCTCTTGACAGTGGTAAGGATCCTTGGAAGAAGCAGCTTAAGAATGGAATTGCACCTGAGCTGCTCAAATTGTGTGTAGGAGCTAGGGTGCTTTTG
The DNA here is from genome assembly GCA_026770625.1 of Nicotiana glauca. NCBI lineage: Eukaryota > Viridiplantae > Streptophyta > Magnoliopsida > Solanales > Solanaceae > Nicotiana > Nicotiana glauca. The sequence continues at coordinate 105,363 of MU768346.1, forward strand.
ACAAAGAACATTGATGTTATCGGTGGACTTGTGAATGGTGCAACTGGTACGATCTTAGATTTTGCTGTTGTTCAAGATACTCATAAATTGTATGACCATGAAATTTCTGACATTTGCATAAATGGCAACCTACTACCTGTTGTTAAATTTGATTCTGGACAAGAACTGATGATTGGTCTAGAAAAATGGTATGTAATGGATGGAGATGAAGCTGTTGCCATGCGAAAGCAAATTCCTCTCATACTGGCTTGGGCTCTAAGCATTCATAAATGTCAAGGAATGACTCTAAACAACCTCCATACAGATCTCTACCGGGTTTTTGGCTTTGGGATGGTATATGTTGCTCTTTCGCGTGTTAAAAGCTTGGATGGCCTTCATCTAGTCAATTTCAACCCGTCAAAGATCAAGGCGCACCCCAAGGTTTTGCAATTCTATGAAATACTGTCTGGTGAGAAAGATGAACTAAAGGAAGACGCTGTATCTGATGAGATTTAAATTTGGAAGTATTTGATGTAAATCCTTGAGCTTTGGTAGTAGAAGTAGCAAAAGACCCTTCGATGATCTGGAAAATATGGACTCCACTAAGGTTATCCTTGCGTCTCCTCTTCTTATACTCTATTAAACGGATTAGTTTTATCTTTCCTGTTTTTCCTGTTTCATTAGGGTAGAGTTGAGTGCTGACAAGTTTTGGGCTGAAATACTTTAAGGCGGTAGGAGGATACACACTATAGAGTGTCGTCCGTGTGTAGATTGTATTGATGCTGCTTATTTTCAATTTTCCACTACCAATAGGTGTGAGCGGTAGAGGTCTTGAGAGATACAGGAGGAAATATGACCATAGCCTACTCTGTTAGTAAATAAAACTCCTACCTTTTAGGTTTGTCCTAATCCTTAGGAAGTAGTTTAACGTGGTTTTTGTTATCTAGTTTTTAGGAGAAAACTTTGTGGGGTAGTTCCTAATTTTTAGCTTAAGTTTGCTATGTTTTTTCAGTTGCAGCATAGTCAATTAGTCAAGCAATTTCTTTTTCATGTCTATTGCCTCTTTCTCTGCTCTATTTTTCACTTATAAATCTTCATCCTTTTCTGATCAATTTTTCTATCAGTGGTATCCAGAGCCAGGTTCGATCCAGAAAAAAAGATAAACCCGTGAGAGAAAGAGAGTTTACCCACAAAAACAAAAAAAATTGTTCTTCATCTATGGCTTCAGAGAGCAATTTTGTGCAAGCAGCTATTCCCCGTTTTGATGGTCTCTATGACCACTGGAGTATGCTGATGGAGAATTTTCTATGGTCAAAAGAGTATTGGACAATTGTTGAAGACGGTATTAAAGCACCAACAGTAGGCGAAACTTTGACGGATGCTCAAAAGACTGAGTTTGAAGCAAGAAAGTTGAAAGATTTAAAGGCAAAAGATTATCTCTTTCAAGCTATTGAGCGTTCCATCTTGGAAACTATTCTTTGCAAAGAAACTTCCAAGGATATTTGGGATTCCATGAAGAAAAAGTATCAAGGCTCTACAAGAGTGAAGCGAGCACAGCTTCAAGCCTTGAGGAGGCGCTTTGAAACCTTGCAGATGAAGGAATGAGAATCCGTCACCAACTACTGTGCTAGAACCATGGAGATATGCAACAAGCTGCGATTCCATGGTGAGAACATAGGCGACGTCGTAATAGTGGAAAAGATATTGTGCGCTCTGACACCAAAGTATGATTATGTCGTTTGCTCCATTAAGGAGTCAAAAGACATAGATGCCTTATCACTTGACGAATTGCAGAGCTCCTTATTGGTGCATGAGCAGAAGATGAACCGTAGTTCAACTTTCGGTGAGCAGGTTTTGAAGGCTTCTACTTTTATTTCTTCTTCCAATTCCAGAGGAAGGGGTAGAGGTAGAGTTCAAGGCAGAGGAAGAGGAGATCATGGAGGTAGAGATTCCTGTAGGAATTTCAAAGCAAATAATGATCAATCTCAAGGCAAAGGTAGAGGTCGAGATTATGACAAATCCAAGATAGAGTGCTATAGATGTCATAAATTTGGTCATTACGCATCTGAATGTTATACTAGGCTGCCTAATGACAAAGAAAAGGAAGAGAAGTCCAATTACGCGGAGAACAAGGAAGGTGAGACCTTGTTGATGGCAATTCAAGTAGAGAAGGAAACCGAGCCAGATATTTGGTATTTAGACACAGGCTGCACTAATCACATGACTGGAAGTAAGTCTTGCTTTTCTTACTTAAATGAAGGCTTCCGTACTAAAGTTAGTTTTGGTGATTGTTCTACTGTGGATGCAACGGGAAAAGGTGACATCAAGATCAAAACCAAGAATGGTTTTGTGGAAACAATCTCTAATGTGCTATATGTTCCTGATTTGAAAAGCAACTTACTGAGTGTTGGTCAGTTGCAAGAGAAAGGTTATGTCATCACTATTAAGAAGGGTGAGTGTGAAATTTATGACCCCGTGAGAGGAGCTATAGCAATAGTTCAGATGAGCTCCAACAGATTATTTCCGATAAAGATTGATAGTATTCAATCTTGTTTGATGACGGAAGTGAAGGATCCCTCATGGTTGTGGCATTTTCGTTATGGTCATTTGAGTTTTGGAGGATTGAAGACACTTCAGGAGAAGAAAATGGTTACAGGTCTTCCTCAAATTACTGCTCCTTCTCAAATTTGTGAAGAATGTGTTGTTGGCAAACAACACCGATCTCAATTCACGAAAGGCAAATCATGGCGAGCAAAGCATGTTTTGGAGTTGGTTCACTCTGACATATGTGGGCCAATAAGACCAATCTCTAATGGAGGCAAAAGGTATTTTATTGCCTTCATTGACGATTATTCTAGAAAGACTTCGGGTGTATTTTTTTGCGAGAAAAATCAGAGGCTTTTAATGTATTTAAAAGCTTCAAAGCTAATGTGGAGAATGAGACACGAAAGACCATCAAGAGCTTCCGAACAGACCGTGGAGGCGAATATTGCTCTAAGGCATGTGAAGAATTTTGTGGGACTCATGGCATTCGAAAAGAGCTCACAATGGCGTATACACCACAACAAAATGGTGTATCGGAGAGGAAGAGTAGAACCATTCTCAACATGGTTCGAAGCTTGCTAGCTCGAGGAAAAGTTCCAAAGACATTCTGGCCAGAAGCAGTAAATTGGAGTATTTATATTTTGAATAGAAGTCCAACATTTGCTGTTCAAAACATGACTCCAGAGGAGGCTTGGAGTGGAAGGAAACCTGCTGTAGATCATTTTAAAATTTTTGGTTGCGTTGGCTATGCACATATCCCAGATGAGAAGAGGAAGAAGCTTGATGACAAAAGCGAGAAATGTGTCTTTCTTGGTGTTAGCGAGGCATCCAAGGCATACAAGTTGTTCAATCCATTGACAAAGAAGGTTGTGACCAGCAGAGATGTTATTTTTGATGAAGAAAACTCTTGGGATTGGAATATGCAGCAGTGTATTCCAATCTTAATTGATAATGAAGTCGAAGAAGCAGCAAAAATACCCGATAATTCTGAAAATTCTAATCCAGCAGTTGCTGAAATTTCACCCTCAGCTTTGGAAGAAATTGATGCACCAGATGAGTCTCTTCGTCGTGCTCGCAAAAGGCCCGTGTGGATGATGGATTATGAGGTAACAGGAATTGATGTAAATAAAGATGATTTTTCCTACTTTGCACTGTTTGCAGATAGTGATCCTACAACTTTTGAAAATGCTATTAAAGAGGATAAATGGAGGAAAGCTATGGATGACGAAATTGATGCTATTGAAAGAAATGGCACCTGGGAGCTATCAGATCTTCCAAAAGGGCACAAAACTATTGGTGTGAAGTGGGTATTCAAGACAAAGCTGAAAGAAGATGGTGAAGTTGACAAGTACAAGGCACGCTTAGTGGCTAAAGGATACAAACAAGAATATGGAATTGACTACACAGAAGTATTTGCTCCGATTGCAAGACATGATACAATCAGATTGGTGATTGCATTAGCGGCACAGAATTCTTGGCCTATTTTCCAATTAGATGTCAAATCGGCATTTTTGTATGGGTACTTGGAAGAACAGGTATTTGTAGAACAACCTCCTGGTTATATAAAAATTGGAAATGAGCATAAGGTGTACAAGTTGAAAAAGGCTCTTTACGGACTAAAACAAGCTCTGCGAGCTTGGTATAGTCGTATTGAGGCATACTTTTTAAAAGTTGGTTTTCTGAAATGTCCATATGAACACTCTCTTTTTGTTAAAACTAGAGAATCTGGAAAAATACTCATTGTGTGTTTATATGTCGATGATCTTATATTTACTGGGAATGATAGTATCATATTTGCCGATTTCAAGAAGTCTATGATGGATGAGTTTGAAATGTCCGATCTTGGTAAGATGCATTTCTTTCTTGGATTAGAAGTAGTACAATCTGATGATGGAATATTTGTTTCCCAAAAGAATTATGTGCGAGAAATTTTGGACAGGTTCAAGATGCAGAATTGCAATCCCGCCAACACTCCAATTGAGTTTGGCTTGAAGCTATGCAAAGTTGGAAGCGGAAAGAAGGTGGACAGCACATTCTACAAGCAAATTGTAGGTAGTTTGATGTATCTTACTGCTACAAGGCCCAACATCATGTATGTTGTAAGTCTCATAAGCAGATACATGGAGAGCCCAATTGAAATTCACCGGCTAGCTGCTAAGAGAATCCTTCGCTACTTACAGGGAACTAAGGATTTTGTTTTGTTCTACAAGAAAGGTGAAAAATCTGATTTGATTGGGTTTACTGACAGTGATTATGCTGGAGATCAAGACGACAGAAGGAGCACTTCAGGTTATGTTTTTATGTTAGGTACGGGGGCTGTTTCGTGGTCTTCTAAGAAGCAATCAATTGTCACTTTGTCAAGTACCGAAGCTGAATTTGTTGCTGCTACAACTTGTGCTTGTCAAGCTGTTTGGTTAAGGAGAATTCTTGAAGAACTGAAATTCAAACAAGAAAAAGCAACTACAATTTTCTGTGATAACAACTCTGCCATCAAGTTGTCAAAGAATCCTGTGCTACATGGAAGAAGCAAACACATTGACGTGAAGTACTATTTCTTGCGAGATCTCAACAATGAAGGAACAATAGAGCTAACATATTGCCGGA
>MU768346.1:117155-155620 GCA_026770625.1 Nicotiana glauca
TGATCATTTATGTAAGTTTTGATAACGTCCCTTCATTTTGAATTCACGTATTATGCTAATGTACTAATAATTTTCGGGATTTAGATGATTGTTATAGTAATATATATAAGAATTTTCTCATTAATTAAATTTTATTATTCCTTCGTCTAAATAAATATTTAAACTATTATGTGTCATTATTAACGTGCAACGCACGTTTATAGATAGTAGTATATATAGATATTGTCATGTTTTTAGTATGATGGGCGAAATAAATGAGCTGATTTTCGTGTCCTGTTTTCATACGTTTCTATGTATCACATTTCTTTTAATTAAGATGGACTTTTGTTTACCTTGTTCGATAAGGCTGTAAGTAAAGAAAAAGTGAAACCAGAGGAATTCTAAACCCACAACTTTTTTACTTACTTAAGTTTGATTGAAATGGAGGAGGTATTGCTGAAAAGTAAAAGTGGAATTTATCACCTATATATGAACCTCTCATGTGAGATTTGTTAGGACCGAAAAAATCAGGTGTCATGCGGAAGCTAGCAAAGCAAACTTTGAACGACGATACATCAGACAACAAAAGAGAAATCTACTAAAAGAGACACAAACATTTAACATGGTTCGGTCAATTGACCTACGTCCACGACGGAGATGAGCAATCCACTATAATAAAAGAGAGTATAAAATATAGAGAGAATAACCTCACGAAGAGGCAAACACAAGTAACACACTAACACTTGTCCCGTAAACTTCTCTCCCTAAACACGACTCTCAAACCCATGTGGCTACATTGTGGATGCTGCTGAATGAGAAGGAAGGATCCTCAATTTATAGAAGTCCAAACATTTTTCTACAAGAAAAAGGACTAGCCAAATATAGGAGAATTATAATTTCCTTCTACAAAAATAAAACCCCAATTAAGGTAATTGTATTGCACTTTTTCATCAAGAGATAAGAAAACCAAATATGGTAAGAAAATTATGGCAAAGACCTAACAAGATGTAAAACTGAATCAAGTGTTTTGTTTCAAACTGGATTTTAGGTAGAAACTTTAGGTGAAAAGAGAGGTGATGGTGGAAGAAGGAGTAGGAAAGAGACTAAAATGGGATAGGTGTGATGAGGTGGCATGTCACGTGGCATCCACATCAGCGATATGTAAGGTCACGTGGGATAATTTTGCCATGGTGGAGGGTCCTAACGTTAGAAGGGTATTTTGCACCAGTTTTATAACGTCATGGCCTGTAATAAGGGGTGTTCAAACCGAATCGAAAAATCGTACCAAACCGAATAACCAAACCAAACCGATTAAAAAACCCGACTAGGTTTGGTTTGACTTGGTTTAATATTGAGTAAAAAAATTCGAACCAAACCGTCATATAAATATATAAATTTTATTTATATTTTTAAGATTTTATAGTGAATTTTCTTTAGAAAATGTAGAAATATTTGGGATCCTCTCATGTATTAACCTTGAAAGCGTAAATTAACGAAAAATTATTGTTAGACGACTAAGAAAATAACTATCATGTGTTACTAAAAAAATTCTCCCATTAGAATATATTAATAGATCATATATTTGTCAATTTTTTTCTATATTTACTAAACGTATATTCACTTATCAAAGACTTATCTATAATTTTAACAAAGTAAGATTGAAATAATATTCGTGTAACAAAAATACCCGAAAATCCAAAAAATCCGACAAAACCGAATCAATCTAAACCGATATAGTTGGTTTGGTTCGGTATTGATAAAAATCGAACCAACCCGGTCCATATACACCCCTAATGGACCAATAGTATAACAGAGTGTATAAGTGAATATTTTGAATACTAGAGGCATATTTTTGACTCATCTCCGTTATAGATTTGATTCGGCTTGGCCTGGTTGCCCTATGCGACTGGCTCTTCAATAAGCAAAACTAGGGGTGTACAAAGCAAACCGACAAATCGCACCAACCCGATAATCCGAGTCAAACCGAGAAAAAAAAACCCGACTATGGGTTGATTTGATTTGGTTTGGTGTTAAAAAAAAAACCGACCATAATTGGTTTGGTTTGGTTTTAACTAAATAAAGTCAAACCGAAACCAAACCAACCCGACATATATAGAAATTATAGATATATTTAATATATAAATATACTTATTGTGATGTAATTTATAAATATTTTAAGATTTCATAATTTTATTTTTTGAGGTATTATTTCAAGGTTGGACTTAGAACTTTTGAATGTTCCAATAAGTTTTATAGCCATTAACATTAGTAAATTAAATAGTGCTAACAAAAGCCCAAACCAAAATCAAATCAATATTAATGCTAACAAAAGACATTTAATTCAATATTACGAACGAGAATGTATTGAATATCTATGTTTTGTTTTGCAATAATTTAGATAAAAATGCATAACCTATTTTTATTTTTTCTTTAGCATTTAGTCATGTATTTAATACTCCCTTATTTTAGCATGATTTAGTAATCTTAGATTATGTTTATTTTTATTATGGCTTTTTAATTAGCAATATTTATATTACATAATTTTATTGTCTTTATTGTTGAATATTTTAGGATAATGCCATGACATATCATATTTTGTATTATTTTCTTGGAAAATACTTTATATAGTTGTATCTTACTAGGACTAAATAAATATTTTGAGCATAATTTATATGTTTTGTTCTACGAAAATTTTACGGGAAAAAATCCGAAAAAACCCGAATAATCCGAAAACCCGAGAAAATCCGAGAAAAATCGAGAGTGAAAAACCACGTATGTACAACCTTAAGCAAAATTCTCGGTCACTTTGAAATGACAACGTCAAAAATATATTTTTATATATACAGCGAGTATATTTTCTTCTTCCCAACTTGGCGTAAGACAAGTCCATCTACTCCAACTTTAGTGAATACATGACCTTGTAACAAATGAAATTCGAGAAATCAATTTCGCTAAAGTGTCAATTACCATCCATAAAAAATAAGAAATACATCACAATTCACACATATTATCGTCTTTTCTCTCAAGACAATGTAAAATTTATGAATACATAAAGTGTGCAAATACACATAATTATTCGAAAAGAAAATTATTTTTACTAATACGTTAAGATGGTAATTGTTCGATATATGATGCGATACTTTATACAACCATATAAAGCATATGAAAACTCAAACTCGAATATATGATACAAAAGTACATACTAATATTTAACAAATAAAACAAGCCAAGGAAGTATTGGTGTGCGCACGCACACATGAAATACTCCTAGGTTATTAGAAGAAATGTCTTAGTTTTGCATTTTATTTTTATATTTATATGGGAATGTTATGCAACATTAGTTGTCAAACCAGCACTTTTTTAAAAACCAATAAATTCTTTAATATGTTGCATTTCAAACCTTCAGCTAATTACCAAAAATACATCTTGTGAAACTATAACATGTCATATAATTCATTCGATACTATTAACAAAAATAATAAAAATGATTCAAGATATGTGTATCGAACAAAATCTGAACATATGACCACGACAGCAACGACTCCGTCTTAATCATCTCACGAAAATAGTCGACAAACTCAACTCCAACTCATTATAATTATTTCTGACACAAGCAATGAGGCCACAACCCTTTCACGACAAAGGAACGCCTCCTCGACCTTGTTACGACGAATCATGATAAGCTCATGGAGTTTTCGATTATAAATACAAGGTAAAAGAGCTGAAAGAGGGCGGCCGAGCCTTCTTTTCCATACTCTAACAACCCGAAAAAGGGATTGCAAAACTCGATGAATAAAACCTTGAACCTATGCCAAGAGAAGATCCTTTTTTTCAACCACCCATGAAGGGAGCAACATGATTGTAATTCCCTGAACCTCTCCAAGAAGAGGCAGGATAAATTTATATAATCAATAAAGCTCCTTAAATATTATTTTTGTTCGATATATTTCTGTGTTTTGTTTCCGTCTTCTGATCCAGTATTAATTATGTTTGGCTATGATTTACCCCTTCATCTTTTTTTGATTGATTTGCTTAAAAAGTATTTAATAACTTTTGAGCCAAACAATTTGGCGCCGTTTGTAGGAATTTCCTAGTGAAAGTACATAGTTTCTTCCTGAATCGAAGCCAAAGAAACACCAAAAAAAAAAAAAAAAACTCAAACCAGAGTCAATGGTAGCGCATCGAGCAAGGAAGAATCGAATGCGCCAACGGGAGTCAAAATCCTTTGCCCCACCAATCTCGAGCAGCCCGAACTAGGAGAGACCCCTAATCGCCGGGCAAAAATGTGGAGTATTCCCCACCTCACCCATCGTATTGTATCAGGCCGGAAGCCGGCGCAGAGAGATTTCTAACTAGGAATCAAAAATTGCCTCAAAGCAACCCGAATGCCACAGTCAAACGAACAACCATAACACGTACGATACAAGACCACATGCCAAAATGAAGTCGACACATAACGCCCGCGGCGTTGAACCATCGATGTAAACGACAGAACAAGGCTAAGTGCCTTCGCCATCAAAGTTGACAGTTCGACCTCGCTCGAACTGGGACTAAGGCTAAGTGTCTTCTCCATCAAAGTCGACAGTTCGACCTCGTTCTAACCAAGTCAAAGGCTAAGCGCCTTCACCGTCAAAGTTGACAGTTCGAGCTCGCTTGAACTGGGACTAAGGCTAAGTGCCTTCTCCATCAAAGTCGACAGTTCGACCTCGTTCTAACAAAGTCAAAGGCTAAGCGCCTTCGCCATCAAAGTTGATAGTTCGACCTCACTCGAACTGTGACTAAGGCTAAGTGCCTAAGCGCCTTCGCCATCAAAATTGACAGTTCGACCTCGCTCGAACTGGGACTAAGGCTAAGTGCCTTCACCATCAAAGTTGACAGTTCGACCTTACTCGAATTGGGACTAAGGCTAAGTGCCTTCTCCATCAAAGTTGACAGTTCGACCTCGCTTAAACGGGGACTAAGGCTAAGTGCCTTCTCCATCAAAGTCGACAGTTCGACCTCGTTCGAACCAAGTCAAAGGCTAAGCGCCTTCGCCATCAAAGTTGATAGTTCAACCTCGCTCGAATTGGAACTAAGGCTAAGTGCCTTCTCCATCAAAGTTGACAGTTAGACCTCATTCGAACCAAGTCAAAGGCTAACAGCCTTCGCCATCAAAGTTGATAGTTCGACCTCGCTCGAACTGGGACTAAGGCTAAGTGCCTTCTCCATCAAAGTCGACAGTTCGACCTCGTTCGAACCAAGTCAAAGGCTAAGCGCCTTCGCCATCAAAATTGACAGTTCGGCCTCGCTTGAACTGGGACTAAGGCTAAGTGCCTTTGCCATCAAAGTCGACAGTTCAACCTCGTTCGAACCAAGTCAAAGGCTAAGCGCCTTCGCCATCAAAGTTGACAGTTCGACCTCGCTCGAACTGGGACTAAGGCTAAGTGTCTTCTCCATCAAAGTCGACAGTTTGACCTCGTTTGAACCAAGTCAAAGGCTAAGCGCCTTCGCCATCAAAGTTGACAGTTCGACCTCGCTCGAACTGGGACTAAGGCTAAGCGCCTTCTCCATCAAAGTTGACAGTTCGACCTCGCTCGAACTGGGACTAAGGCTAAGTGCCTTCTCCATCAAAATGTGATAGTTCGACCTCGCTCGAACTGGGACAAAGGCTGAGTGCCTTCGCCATCAAAGTTAACAGTTCGACCTCATTCGAACCAAGTCAAAGGCTAAGCGCCTTCCCCATCAAAGTTGACAGTTCAACCTCGCTCGAATTGAGACTAAGGCTAAGTGCCTTCTCTATCGAAGCTGATAGTTTGACCTCGCTCGAACTAAGACCCGGGCTGTGCCTTCGTCTTCAGTTCGACAAATTCGGTCTCACTTATAAATAAACAGAACCAAAACGCAAGACAAGTGGTAAGAAAGAGTTCGTTATGTACAGAGTTAGAAGTGCGGGCTATTGCCGCTTACACCTAGCCCAGACCAATAGTAAAAAGACGAGGGGGGGGGGAGGGGGGGAGAAGAATAAAGCGACAACAAGGAACAAACAAATGCCGACGGGTATACGAAATAATAAAAAAAGCGAGCAAACACAATGTCACGACCCAATTTTCCATCCGTTGGATTTCGTGATGGCACCTAGTCTCTAAACTAGATAAGCCTAATAATTGCGGAATAAGAACCATGAATAATAACATCTAAAATTCTTCTGAAATAGAATTCTTACACAATTAACATCTTCCCAAAACCTGGTAGTACAAGTCATAAGCTCTGTAGAGTTTTTTCGCTACCATTTCTAAACACAACCGTAAGGAAATAAGTACAGTAGTGAGAATATTATATAAGAAAGTGACTCTGAAGTCTGCGATCACAGCAACAGGTTTACCTTGAGTCTCCACCGCAACGAATAGCTACTAACGATCAAATCTCTAGGTCTGTGCACAAAAAAAATATACAGAAGTGTAGTATCAGCACAACCGACCCCATGTGCTGGTAAGTGCCTAGCCTAACCTCGGCGAAGTAGTGACGAGGCTAGGACCAGATTACCAAATAAACTTGTGCAATATAGCGTACAAAATAATATGAAGCAGATAATAATGGTGGCAACAATGATCAAACAATGATATAAATAGCAGGCGACAAGAACATCATAAATGTTTCTCGTACGAGTGCAATCAATTAATCAAGCCCTTCAAATATAAATCTTTCGCCTATAAACCTTAAAGTAATAATCTCTAAGTTAATATGCTTTTCAATAAATATATTTCGAATATATTTCCTTTCGAGTAAAGGTCACTTTGTGATGCTTCATTTCAAAATCATAAATAATATATGTCTCAATCCACTTTCACATTTTCACGGCACCTCTTGCCCATATTTATATCACAATCGCAAGGACAACTCACGTGCCATTAAATAAAACCATAATATTTTCCTCCGGTACCTTGTACCCACATATTTCTGTCTCATATTGCACAACAATATTCTCATTTCACTGAGTTCATAGGTTCCATACCCAATACAGTTAAGAATATATTCAAGAAGCCTCATTCATTTAACATAAAGTAGAGTATAACTTCCAACTTAATTAGGATATCAACAAGAAAAGATGAAGTTATTTTTTTAAAATCATTTGATAAAGAAAATACCATTTTCAATTAAAGTACAAAATAGAATGAATCATTACCTTTAATATGAGAAATCAATAAATTAATACATAGTAAAAATTTCTTTTTAAGTAAGGTACAACCTCAAACGGTTTAAGAAAAATTTAGTTGAGAAATCCCTTGAGTTAAAAATGTAACAATTGTTGAAATTTGAAGTAATGAAATCTATATATAAATGTGGCGAGGTATTGAAAACACTACGGATTCCAACACAAATGATCACAATAGTAAGGAAAATTTTGAATCGTTAACATACTTGAATTGATAAGAACAATTAAACACAACAAACAGAAAGTGCACGACATTAACCTTCGTGCTTTAACTCACGTCCTCACCATAAGAATCAAAATTCACTTTATTTGTTTCTTGTTGCGGCATGCAACCCGTCCCAACCATATATTACTGTTGCGGCATGCAACCCGATCCAAACCATTTAATATTGCTGCGGCGTGCAATCCGATACATCTAATATTTAATAATTATTATTGCGTGCAACCCGATCCAAATACATAATAATTGTTGCGACGTACAACCCGATCTAAATATATAATAATTGTTGCGGCGTGCAACCCGATCCAAATATTTAATAATTGTTGCGGCGTGCAACCCGATCCAAATAATTAATAATTATTGCGGCGTACAACCCGATCCAAATATATAATAATTATTGCGGCGTGCAACCCGATCCAAATATTTAATAATTGTTGCGGCGTGCAACCCGATCCAAATATATAATAATTATTGCAGCGTGCAACCCGATCCAAATATTTAATAATTGTCATAAAAATTGTCCCGGCAAGGGAGAGACAACTATAACCAATTCTTAATCCAACATTTAATCATCTCAGCTATCACCAATACTCAACTTTAACCAACGCTCTATCATGTTCAATTAACAATAATACTTCCACGAGTCATATTTCTCAATAGAAATTATCATATAGAGCATACACAATACGAAACAGAGTCACATTAAACGAAGTATAAGACTCACAGGCATGCTTGACACCAACGTATAGATACTCGTCACCATGCCTATACATCGTATTCAACAAATAACACATAACAAATAGGTCACAACTCCTAATCCCTCAAGCTAAGGTTAGACCAAACACTTACCTCGTTTTGCTACCAATTCAAAATTCCAACAAGCCTTTGCCTCCCAAATTCGTCCGAAGCTTCAAATCTAGTCAAAATAATTCGATACAGTCAACGAAAATTATAGAATTAATTTCATAGGAAACTACTACATTTTTCAATAAAAATCTGAAATTAACTAAAAATTTGCTCTTGGGGCTCACGTATCGGAATTCGACGAAAATTGCAAAATATGAAAGCTCATGCAACCCCGAGTCTAACCATACCAAAATTACTAAATTTCGATAACATTTCGACCCTCAAATCCTCAAATCTATCTGAGAGGGTTTTCAAAATCTTCCAACTAAATTCACGGATTTAATGCCAAAACTAATAATAGATTCGGGTAATCTAACCAAAATTAAGTTAAGAACACTTACCCCGTTGTTTTCTCTGAAAATCTCCCGAAAATTGCCTCTTCCTGAGCTCCAATTTGACAAAAATGAAAAATGGGACAAAGTCCCATTTTCTGAAATGAACGTTCTGTCCAAAATTCGGGTTACTATTCACGTGTTTTACTGTTCACGGGAGTCACTATTCACGGGTACTTTTCACGGTCACTATTCACGGGTACTATTCATGGTCACTATTTATGGGTACTATTCACAGTGCTGTAAAAAAAATGCAGCATTTTTTTTCAAGTCAAAATCGATCCGTTAACCTTCCGAAATCCACCCGAGGCTCTCGGGACCTCAACAAAATGCATCAACCAGTCATAAAACATCATTCAAACTTGTTCCCACCTTCGGAACGCTCAAAACAACATCCAAAATACCAATTTTTCATCGGATTCAAGCCTAAGAATTCCAAAAACTCTAAAACACGCTTTCGATCAAAAAATCTATCAAACCTCGTCTGAATGACCTAAACTTTGCACACACGTCATGTTAAACACTACAGAGCTAATCCAACTTTCGTAATTTCATTCCGACTCTCGGATCAAAATCTCACTATCGAACCGAAAACTTCAAAAAATGCGACTTTCGGCATTTCAAGCCTAAATTAGCTACAGACCTTCAAAACACAATCCGAACACACCCCTAAGTCCAAAACTACGATACGGAACTACCAGAATGGCCAAAACTTGGATCCGGATTCGTTTGCTCAAAATATTGACCGAAGTCAACTCAGTTGAGTTCTAAATCTCTAAATCATAATTTAATCCATTTTTCATACAAAACCTTCCGGAAAATTATACGGACTGCGCACGCAAGTCGAGGAATTATTGATAGAGATTTTCAAGGTCTTAAAACAGTGACTGTAGTACAGGTGCTGAGGCAATGGGTTGTAGCTCGCACGAATCCCACATCGGAAATGAGAGGGGGAGTCCTGGGCTGTATTACTAAGACTTGGACTTACATGTGCATAGGCCTTTTCCCCAGTGGGACTGGGGGAGAACAAAACCGTGAGGGTGGGACCCAAAGCGGACAATATATGCACAGTGTGGGCCCAGGTCGTTACAGTTGATATCAGAGCCAACTCTCCAGTGTAAGATGGGTGGGTTGTGTTCTTGTTGGTGGGGTGAGTGCAGTACAGGTGATGAGGCAATGTGACTGTAGCTCGCAGGAATCACACATCGGAAATGAGAGGGGGAGTCCTGGGCTATATTAGTAAGACTTGGACTTACATGTGCATAGGCCTTTTCCCCAGTGGGACTGGGGGAGAACAAAACCGTGAGGGTGGGACCCAAAGCGGACAATATGTGCACAGTGTGGGCCCGGGTCGTTACACACAACAAATAACAACGAAGCACCATCTTTCCCTCACTCGGCGCCGTTACCACCATTATTGTCATCATCCTCATAAGGCCCATCTTCGCCACCACTCGCACCACCATTAACTTCGGGCGTTGACACATCATAACCACAGTTGGCACGAGCCTTACGAGCCTTCTGGTGCACCTCCTCGAAAGCCGCTTCAGTCACGGTTCCCGCTTCTCACAAGTTCTTGAAGATGTCACACTTAGCTTCAACATAGACCCAAAGTTCATGAGCCTGGTGGGGAACAACAGCATGTGACGGTCCAGCTCGGTCCCTCAACTACTGGTTCTCCTCCTCCAAGGCCACAATCTGATCCGACAAAACTTGGGCCTCCTGATCAAAGACATTAATCCGCTCCTCGAGCCTCTTCTCCCTAAGGGTCGCAGTAGCCCTCTCTGATTCTTGCTCAGATTTGTGCACATGAATTGCCTCCTCCAATGTCGTTGCCTTCATAGAAGCGTCCCTCTCCATGCGCTTTAAATCAGCAACCTCGCTCTCCAGCGCAGTCAACTTCCCTCTACATTCAGCATCATCTCCGCTGCTCTGGCCCGTTTCTGCTTCATCTCCAACTGCATCTCACTCAACCTGCACTGCAGGTGCTCGCATTCCGCAGCAACCCCTTTTCGACCTCGAGCTCCTCGTCCTTTAGGCGGATTTGCTCTTCAAGCTCGCTCTTGCTGCTGAACGCCTGTATCAGCTCTTGGTTCCGCTTCTCCAATTCCTCACCCAAAGCCCGATTACGAGGATCGGTCTTCAACCGTTCGTGCAACTCGCGACACCTATCGTGACATCGGTGATATTTTTCCAACATTTGCAGGAAGATCCTCGAGCGTATGTTAGCCCTGCGAATGCTCTCCACCTCCAGCAAGTAAGTCTGCAAAATAAAAGAGCAGTTAAACTAAAGCTCATGTTAAGACGAGGGAGAAACGAACTAAAGTCAAACAACGTACCCGTAGGCCCATCGCGGCCACTTCGTTCTTCACTTCAACATCCGAAACACCACTCAGGGATTTGTTCTCGGCCTCCGAACACAATAAATCGAATTGTGACACCAGGCTACTTCCTTGGGTCAACATGTTCAAATCGGAAGAAATCTTGATATAACGGGCCGACCCCTCTGCGCGAACCACCAAGTGGGTAATGCCCTCCTCAAACATTCGGATATCATCAGGGTCCAAGTCAGACTCAGACTCATATCCGTCAACCACCATCTTCTTTCCTCTATCCATTGCCGATGGTATGACGTGACCTGCTGAGGGCGACGAGGGCGCACTCGAGGTTACAACGACGGCATCAAGGGTTCGATTCTCTGCCTCAACAGCGAGAACTTCTGACTGGGTCGCTATAACAACGGAATTTTCCTGGTTTGAACTAGTAGGGGTAGTTCGACCAATCGCTCCCCCTCAATGGCAGACGCTGCAACAACACCTCCTTCTGGATCCGCCGGGGGAGAATCCAAGTTGATTACTGATGGAGGAGCTGCCGCGAATGCTACCCTCCATCTCTTCAATGGCCCTTTTTCCTCCCTGGTCGACGGTGAATCAGTCCGAAGACGGACGACCCCAAATGGCTCCTCGTCCTGAGATGTAGTCCGGGTCGGTTACAACCGATGATTCTACCGACGCTGCCCTCAATGAAGGACGAGGTGCAGGCGCTGCATTAAGTTGAGTGGATACAGCTGGTCGACGGAAAGCTAATTGGGGAGCTTTGACTCGACGAACTCTCCCTGGCCACGACAAAAAAACATTCGATAGGTAAGATTGAAATAAAAGAACGGAAAGAAAATAAGGTCGATGTCTCACCTGTTAGGGGCCTACGTCCATATTTCTCCCAAAACACGAACATGTGCGAGTTCCCGCAGTATGGGGAAGCATGGCCTTAACCCATTCTTGGATCCCCTCCAAAGGAGGCGGGGCAGCTTCTCGGCTGCAGAGCATTGAGATAGATCAACTACTACAAACATAAGATGTAAAGAAGATCAAAATAGAGCATTCTACTAGTCAAGGGCGAGGACTTACGTGCAAAGTTCCATACTTCCGGGAATCCGGTCGGGTCGGCCACAAGATGTTCGGTCCGAACATAGAAAAAATTATCGAAGAAGCGACGATTGGTTCTGTCGTCCATCTAGACCACCAAACCTTTCGACACTCAGGGATGCGCATGGATCATAGTGCCGCGAATCTTCTGAGGAGCAAAGAGACTAAGCACGTGCCTCGGAGTGACCTCCCTACCGGAGAGCTCCGCATATTTGATGAACATAAGGAATAACTTGTATAGATAAGGGGAGAGTTGTGCAGGGCATACCTCGTAGTAGCGGCAGAAGTCGACCACCAACATGGGGAGTGGGAGTGTGTACCCCACGAGGAAGGGATAAGCATAGAATGAACAAAATCCACGACGGTCAATCTGGACCCTGTCTTCCCTGTTCGCAGGCACAATCTCGACGTAACTGGGGATGCCCCACCGCTCCCTTAAGTCTGCTATCTCAACTTCCCCCATTAGAGGAGGAATATTCACCTGATCTGCGCCACCATCGGCTTTGAAGTCTGCTACTGCCTTCTCCGGACGGGACATAATTTCTTCCACTGAAGGAACTTCTTCGTATTCCATCAGCTCCAAGTCTCTGGCTGCCAGAGCGGGATCCTCAACTGCCGAAGAGATAGCCGAAAGATTATCGCGAGAAGAGTTTCCTGCCATTCTAGAACACACCGAAAAAGGAGGAAGGACCTTTGCGGGAAAGGTAAGGGAATCAAATTTCACCGAGTATAAGGAAGTAAAGAAGATCTCCAGATGATAGAGAGGGAGATAGTCTGAAAATAATCTCAAAGATGAATGATGGAAATTGGAAAAGAAATGGTAAATCCCTATAATTTATAGAAGGCGAATTCTCTAGGACACAAAAACCAACGGTCGCCACTGAAAACTGATCAGGCATGTAATGGTTCAGCTTCCCAAAATGTGCACCATAATGACTAGCCGTGTGAAGCGACGCTTCTTTTACCAAAATGCAGATCCGAACCTCCCCGAACGTGCCATGTACATGGTCCGTCCACCGAGGTCGTTAGGACACAACCTCAGCGAACGGTGGGACTAACAAATTGTTTGGCTCAAAAGTTATTAAACACTTTTTAAGCAAACCAATCAAAAAGAGATGAATGGGTAAATCATAGCCAAACATAATTAATACTGGATCAGAAGACGGAAACAAAACACAGAAATGTCGGACATAAATAATATTTGAGGAGCTTTATTGATTATAGAAATTTATCATGCCTCTCCTTGGAGAGGTTCAGGGAATTACAATCATGTTGCTCCCTTCATGGGTGGTTGAAAAAAAGGATCTTCTCTTGGCGTAGGTTCAAGGTTTTATTCATCGAGTTTTGCAATCCTTTCTTCGGGTTGTTAGAGTAATGGAGAAGAAGGCTCGGCCGCACTCTTTCAACTCTTTTACCTTGTATTTATAGTCGAAAACTCTATGAGATTATCATGATTCGTCGTAACTAGGTCGAGGAGGCGTTCCTTCGTCGTGGAAGGGCTGTGACCTTGTTGCTTGTGTCAGAAGTAATAATAACGAGTTGGAGTCGAGTTTGTCGACTATTTTCGTGAGATGATTAGGACGGGGTCGTTGCTGTCTTGGTCATGTGTTCAGATTTTGGCCGATACAATATGAAGAATACATATTAAAAAAAAATATTTATACCAAAGTGAGTGTTTTCAATTTATTCAAACATTTACCTGCAAAGTTATCCATTATCTCTATGGCGAAAGATAAAAATAAATTTACTCGGACAAATAAAAATGGAACTATAGTGTATTTGAATATAAAATTTTAAACTATATGGAGTAGTAGAAAACAACAATTAGGAGAGCCGTAACTATAAACTAGGGCTAGAAAGCACTGAGCAAAGTCTTTCAGTCTTCTTTGACAAAACCCCTAAAGCGCGCACACACACACACACAAACGCCATATTCATGAAAGTTCCTGTATTGTGATTGCACATAACAAACACTAGCCTCCGTACTCCCATTATTATGCCCGTAATGGAAACAGAGAATTCAAACACCCCTAGAGCTGAAGAACTCAAGCGACTCGCAAATGAAGCATTCAAAGGTAAAAATAACACAAATTTGAATCTCCTTTATTCGCTGTGTGGTCATTTATGCATAACCCAAAATATAAAGTCTATTTTCGATTTTGAATGAGTTTTTAGGGCACAAGTATTCGCAAGCTATTGATTTGTACACACAAGCGATTGAGTTGAACAGTGAGAATGCGGTGTACTGGGCTAATCGTGCGTTTGCTCATACCAAATTGGAGGAATATGGCAGCGCAATACAGGATGCAACTAAGGCTATTGAAACTGACCCTAAATATTCAAAGGTTAAGTTCCAAATTGTGAAAATATGGAAAAAGAATTATGCTTTCGTTGTTATTATTCTCAAAATAATCCCTGAGGGGTTTTGATTGGGGTTGCAGGGTTATTATAGGCGAGGGGCTGCATATCTGGCAATGGGGAAGTTCAAAGATGCGCTCAAGGATTTTCAACAGGTTGGTGGAGTATTATTTTTGTAATTCTTTAGTCATATCAGCTGCAAATTGTTTGTGTATTATCAAATTTTTATTTTTTAACGCTTTAATTGGGCACAAAGGAAAGTGTCGAGAAAAACATTGGTTGTTTAAATAGCTAATGCATTAGAAGAGAAAATGATGCCTTACCAGTGATATTGTGTGGGCACTATGTCATTTGTGACCTTTTAGGTTTCTTGTCAATTCTATGCTCTAGCAACTTCCAGATGTACTAAATAAGTTATCCGGAAATACTAAGACTAACAACATTTGACATCAAATTCAAGTGCATTGACATGTTGGTGAAGAATAAAATAGGTCAGACCGTCCGAGTTTGTACTAAATTGCAATTTGTTTAAAGTCATCAACAGTAAGTTTGTGCCTTCTGGCATATAGTTATGAGATATTCATTTTTCGGCAAGAAGGAAGTTGGTTGCTAAATGGAGAAGTATTGAGCAATGCTGCTTCTCTGACTACTAGATCAGCTAAAGTGGGAATTAGGAGGCAAAAATTAGAGAAGAGTATTATAGATAATCATATAAGAAAGAAATCATACTGTAAATAACGGCTAAGGTGAATACTAAAGCTGATATTTTACTCAGATTAATAGTACTGCATGCAAGATACATACTGATATTACGTGCTAGATACATACTGATATTACGTGCTTTATCAATTTGGCTAATCGTCCGAAAAAAGGGTTAAAAAAAAGGGAATGCACCATGATGTTATTTGATGTATTTCTTAGTAGTCTGAGTGAGCCTGAGAATAGGTGTTAACGTAAACTCACTGTTGCAATGTTTAATTTTTGAGTGGCAGCTTAAGTGCTTTGACTCAAATTTAGTTTTGGGGTGTGCCTTTTCCCCTTTTTGACATCATCAATTTACCCGTGCACAATAGAGCTCTAAACTGAGGTTTGTTCCTTAGGTGTTTTTGTCATTTGGATTGTCTTAGCAACTTGTTCTTTTGATGGTTTGTGCAATGGCGGAAAAAGGCCGAATTCACATGTATATCAAACCTTCTCTTATGAGTGATTCTAGCCCATGTAAAAATATACAGTTTCTTTTATTGCATTTGGCGGTGAACGGGAGGAACTGTTAGTTGGGTTATTCACAGTGTGTCAAAGCACTGAATTTTAGTCTTAGCTTAGTCTCACCACATATAAAAATTCCTCTCTATGATACATATGAAAACATTAGTCCAAAACTGTACTTGATATCTAAGCAATATACATATATACATACATAAACACACATAGATACACAATTTTAGTGTTTGGACACTGGAAGAGATATCAAGTAATCTTTTTAGACTGCTTATTTCCTATGATAAAGGGTATTGATTTATTATTTTTTCTCATACTATTAAAAGTGTTTTATTCTTAATTATGGGTCACAAAAGTTGACAAAATATTTTGGAGAACTTGACTATATGGTCGTCAAGGGAGGTAAAGGGGACAAGGGTGCCCATAGGTTGGGAATTGGGTCATGGAACGTAGGTACATTGACGAGTAAGTATATAAAGTTGGCAAAGATCCTCCGGAAGAGGAGGGTCAATATAGCATGTGTCCAAGAAGCAAGGTGGGTAGGTTCGAGGGCAAAGGACGTGAACGAGTATAAGCTTTGGTACTCAGGAGTCGAGAGAGGTAAGAATGGTGTGGGTATCTTGGTTGATAGGGGACTTAGAGAGTCTGTGGTTGAGGTTAGACGAGTGAATGATAGATTCATGACTATTAAGTTGGTAGTGGGTCAGTGCACCACTGCACCCTAAATGTCGTTAGTGCCTATGCGCCGCATGCGTGCCTGGATGAGGAGGTTAAACAGCGCTTCTGGGAGGGGTTAGATGAGATTGTGCGCTAGGTTCCGCCTGCTGAGAAGCTATTCATAGGAGGGGATTTCAATGGTCATATCGGGTCGAACGCAGGTGGTTATGGAGAGGTGCATGGAGGCTTCGGTTTCGGGGAGAGGAACGGGGGAGGTACCTCGTTGTTGGGCTTCGCTAAGGCTTTTGGGTTGGTGATTACGAACTCTAGCTTTCCGAAGAGAGAGGAGCATCTGGTTGCTTCTCAAAATGCGGCGGCGAAGACTCAGATTGACTATCTTCTCCTCAGGAGGTGTGACAGAGGGCTATGCAAGGATTGCAAGGTAATTCCGGGTGAGATACTCGTGACGCAACATAGGCTCTTGGTGATGGACGTTGGTATTATGTTAAAGAGGAGGAGAGTGTCTGCTCGAGGAAGACCGAAAGTCAGATGGGGAGCCGTAACTAAGGATAAAGCCAAAGAGTTGGAAGGGCGGTTATCGGCTATGGTGGCTTGGAGGAGCAGTGGTAATGCGAGCACTATGTGGTCAGTGACAGCAAATTGTATAAGGGAGGCTGCGAGAGAGGTATTAGGGGTCTCGACAGGTGTCTATGGTAGGCATAAAGGAGACTGGTGGTGGAGTGAAGTGGTCCAAGGTAAAGTGGAAGCGAAGAAGGTGGCGTACCTGAAGTTAGTGGGGAGCATAGGTGAGGAGGAGAGGAGAGCATGCATGGAGATGTATAAGGTAGCTAGGAAGGAAGCTAAGAGGGCGGTCACGGAGGCTAAGACTACGGCCTATGGTCGTATGTACGAGGAACTGGGGGAAAAAGGTGGGAAGAAGAAGTTATTCAGGCTGTCCAAGTTGAGAGAGAGAAAGGCTCGGGATTTAGACCAAGTGAGATGCATCAAGGATGACGACGGTAGAGTATTGATGGAAGATGCCCAGATTAAGAGGAGATGACAGACTTACTTTCATAAACTTTTGAATGAAGAAGAGGATCGAGATATTGTGCTAGGCGAATTGGAGAATTCCGAGGGTCACCGTGACTCTGGGTACTGCAGGCGTATCAAGGTTCAGGAGGTCGTGGAAGCTATGCGTAAGATGAGTAGGGGCAGAGCGACCGGATCAGATGAGATTCCGGTGGAATTTTGGTAGTGTGTGGGGAAAGAAGGTTTGGAGTGGTTGACTAGGTTGTTTAATGTTTTTTAAAAAGCGAAGAGGATGCCGGATGAGTGGAGGTGGAGTACGGTGGTCCCATTGTATAAGAACAAAGGTGATATCCAGAGTTGTAACAATTATAGGGGTATCAAATTACTGAGTCATACAATGAAAGTACGGAAGAGGGTGGTTGAAGCGAGGGTGAGGGCGACAGTGTCTATATCCGATAACCAATTTGGGTTCATGCCTGGTCGTTCTACTACAAAAGCTATACATGTTATTAGGAGGTTGGTGGAACTGTACAGAGAGAGGAAGAATGATCTGCACATGGTGTTTATTGACCTTGAGAAAACGTATGACAAGGTTCCTAGAGAAGTTCTCTGGAGATGCTTGGAGGCAAAAGGGGTGTCGGTTCCCTACATTATGATGATTAAGGATATGTATGATGGGGCTAAGACTCGGGTTAGGACAGTTGGAGGCGACTCTGACTATTTTCCGGTTGTAATGGGGTTACACCAAGGTTCTGCGCTCAGTCCGTTCTTATTCGCCTTGGTGATGGACGCGTTAATGCACCATATTCAAGGGGAGGTGCCGTGGTGCATGCTATTCGCCAATGACATAGTTCTTATTGATGAGTCGCGAGCCGGTATTAACGAGAGGCTGGAGGTTTGGAGACAAGCTCTTGAGTCTAAGGGTTTCAAGTTGAGCAGGACGAAGACGGAATACCTGGAGTGTAAGTTCAACGCTGAGCCGGGGAAAGTGGGCGTGGATGTGAGGCTTGAATCACATACTATCCCAAGTAGAGGCAGCTTCAAGTACCTTGGGTCGGTTATCCACGGGGGAGGGGAGATTGACGAGGATGTCACACACCGTATTGGGGTAGGATAGATGAAGTGGAAGTTAGCATCTGGAGTCCTATGTGACAAGAGAGTATCACCGATACTCAAAGGTAAGTTCTATAAGGCGGTGATTAGACCGGCCATGATGTATGGCTCTGAGTGTTGGCCTGTTAGGAACTAACATACCCAGAAGATGAAAGTAGCAGAAATGAGGATGTTTAGGTGGATGTGCGGGGACACTAGGATGGATAAGATTATGAATGATGATATTCGGGAGAAGGTGTACGGGGCCCCTATCGATGACAAGATGCGGGAAGAAAGACTTAGATGGTTCGGGCATGTTTAGAGGAGAAGTCCAGATGCCCCGGTAAGGAGGTGTGAGCGACTAGTTGTGGAGGGCACGAGAAGAGGTAGAGGGCGACCGAAGAAATATTAGGGAGAGGTGATCAGGCAGGATATGGCGAGGCTTCAGATTTTCGAGGACATGACACTTGATAGGAAAATGTGGAGGTCGAGTATTAGGGTTGTAGATTAGGAGGTAGTCGAGTCTTGCCTTACTTTGTACCTCTATGAGACTAGTCTGGTAGGATTTTTGTCTAAGACAGCTATTGGCAATATTGTGTCTAACTATTACGCTTTTCAATGCATGACATATTTACTACCTATCGCTTGTACTTTGCATCTTTCTTCTGAATTTAATGTTGTTCCTATTTTTCCTACGATTTATGTGGTGATGCTAATATTGTCTCCTTTTTGTCTTTCTGTTTTCTTGAGCCGAGGATCTTTCGAAAACAGCCTCTCTACTCCTTCGGGGCAGGGGTAAGGTCTGCGTAAACACTACCCTCCCCAGACTCCACTTGTGGGATTTACTGGGTTGTTGTTGTTGTTGTTGTTGACTATATGGTCGTGTCTCCTAAGTGGAGTTCTTGGGTGTCTCTACATTTTATGTGCTCTGAGTATGTTGTCTGCATGTCTCTTTGAAGTCTGTCTTATAGTTTTGTGCAGAAGATGCCCCTATCTTCTCTAGGCAGAGCATATTGGAGGGTTTTACCTATCTGCAATTTATGGGACCTGTTTCTTTATTGTCTCACTCAGGTCAAGAAGTTATGTCCAAACGACCCAGATGCTACCAAGAAATTGAAGGAATGTGAAAAAGCTGTCATGAAGCTAAAATTTGAAGAAGCTATTTCTGTCCCAGAATCTCAGAGACGTTCAGTAGCTGATTCTATTGATTATCACACCGTAGGTATGATAGCTCCAAGCTGGTCTCGGTCTAAATTTCTTCCTAGCATGCATTTTTTGTGAAGTTTTCTTGCTTTCATTTATGACTATATTTGTTGGGTAAATTTCTTACATGTCATTATACTTCGCAAGGTGCATGGAACATGGTTACTATACTGGAAAAAGGCTTCTTTCCCTCTCCTTTTTTTAATTTCTACTGCTTCTTGTTGCTATGCACATTTGATCCATTAATTGGGGAAATGGGAAATGCTCAATATCCTTAAAATGGTGAATTTACTGTCATGAGTTCTATTTATCAGTAGGGTTTAGAAGGAGTTTGTGAATCTTTGTGTATCCTGATGCATCAGTTGTTTAGTTTCTCCATTTGTTTTCACTTCTCAGTCTATAGGTTATAGGTTAGATTGTTTTTTGTAGAAGAGGTTGGTGTTCTGCACAGACATCATTTTGCTGATGATGGATGGTAGGAAATGTTGAATTATCTCTTACCGCCTCTTTCAGATGCTCCATTTGAAGTTACCATAACAAAATAAAGATAAATCATTTTGATCTTATATACATCCTTGTTTCGTTACAGATGATGATATGTTGTTTCATTACTTTCTGTAAGAACATAACAACATGTTGTTAAGGATGCATTTCCGACTAATTAACTGTAATTGGGCCATTGCTCACTTCTCCTAACCCATTTAGGAAATATAGAACCCTCTAAACCAAATTTTAGCTACTAAAACAGTTTTTTTTAAGTTAAATGACAATTTGAGTTGATATGGGCCTGCCCCTTTAGATGATTCAACAATAAACCTTCATTTCAAATAACAGGACAAAATAAAGACCTTTGAACTTAGTAACCTTCTCAAAAAGAAAAAAGGGATCTTCAAGCTTAGTCAACTTTCAACCTTTCATGTTAGTCCATATAGTTTTCGTTCTTATAAAAGTAAATGTTAATAGTACGATTTTACCTATTTCATCCTTATAGGGTCTGGCCCTGGCTCATCATATGTTTCCACCAAAGTAACTGCTGTATCAGCGGCAGCAGCACTAATGGCAGTACTGGTGGTATATATGGGGACTAAGGCAGCCACAGCGGTGGCAGCAGCAGCTTTGGCAGCCTTATTGATGGTCTTGCTAACATTTCGGTGGGCTCGCTTCAATGATACCAAGAGTCGAACACTTGAATTAGGTTTGAGCCTTTCTAAGAAAAAAATCAACAAGTAAATAACCCAAGTCAGTGGTAGTTCCAAAAAGGAATTCCATCATAATTAATCAAAGGAATAGCTAAAAAAGGACTAGCTGCAAACTGAGCCAAATGTTCATAGTTTAATTTATGTTGCATTGCATTATGTTATATTTTTAGTAAAAGCTATTCCTGTCTAATTGATGCTGTGTTCTATGTATCCAATTGCCAGGAGCATGGTATTCCAATTAAAAACATTTTCCTCCCCCTATATTCAGTGTTGACATTAGTTATTTGATTCTTTTACCCTTCTCCTAGGGCCATATGGTATGATGTTAACTATTCACCTTTGTTACCCGATTATAGGTGGGTTATCAATCTCCTGTTTAACCGTACTGCCTAGAGTACCGCAGCACCCTTACTTTCTAACCATTAAAGATTAAAGTTTGGTAGTAAGATACTACTATATCTTTAGTTGGAACAGCTAACAGATTTCAGCCCGTCATTACCGTGATACATTTCAATGCTTGGGTCACATCTGTTATTATATTTCGTGGGAATGTAGATTTTCTCTGCGTGAAGTAACACAACAATGTTTTGCTATGCAGGTTTCCTTTTGAACTTCATGCTTAGAATTCTAAACTGCCCCTTGCTGAGGACATTCATCTGTTGCCTTTTTACTGCGTTAGCTTTATGTATGCAGTAATTGCTATTTTGATGGTCCTCGTCCATTACATTTTGGATATGTTAGTAAAGACTCGGTCAGGAGAATTGGATGTTGAGGATGTGTGCATGTTCTGATGCTTCTTCCTTCTGATTCTTCCTTGCTTTTATGTGCCAACTTTGTTTTAATTATGATGCTCTTAGAGGCCATGTGATCATTTTCCCTTAAAAATGTTTTCAGGTTTTCCATTTTTTATGAGAGACTTTTTCCACTCCACAATTTGTCTTGACGTAGTTAGACCTCCTGGTGACGAGTCTGTGTTGGGGAACTGGCGATTTGTCAATGGCTTAAGCTTTATTAATAATTTAGTACTGTCTATATGTCATCTAATTCAATGAATGAGAATCTGCTGCCTTTGCTGCACATGGATTTACCATGTTGGTTTGGTGTTTTAAATTGTAGAAGTGGAGCCTCAATATACTGGTGCAAGGATAGAGGGAGATGTTGTAACATTAGATTTTGTAAAGAAGATGCTGGATGACTTCAAAAACCAGAAGAATTTACATAAAAGGTATGTTTCATTTATGTGGTCGTAATCTTCTCTTTAATTTTTGACACGCTTCTCCATCTTTCAATGTATGCTCTTGTTTGGTAGATATGCCTACCAAGTAGTTCTGCAAACAAGAGAAATGCTGCGAGCATTGCCGTCCCTCGTGGATATCGTTGTTCCCGAAGGGAAACACTTCACTGTATGTGGTGATGTACATGGTCAGGTAATGAATATCCTAATGATGGATCCTTAAAGCTTGTTGCTGTCATCTTTGTCATTTGCTTCTTGTCTTTTTTGTTCTGTTTTTCCAGTTTTACCTCGGCCTTTAGCGCACCATTGTTGTGCCATCAAATTATATTGATCAAGGAACTTGCATTTATAGAAAGCCCTAGAACTTTCAGGTGCTTGCTAGTAATGTAATACTATTACATGCAAGAATAGCTAAAACAGGAAACTGTTGGTTTTTTCAAATTTTGCTGCTTGGTTCACCAATCTCTCTGGAGAAACTTTAGGGTGGAATCCTGTTGTCAGAAAAGATGGGCTCTGAGTGGCTCCAACCTGTAAGCAAATTTAAGTCGCTGGAACCTATTAGAGATCGTGGGCTTTTCCCTTTGTCATATTTGTCCGTCTACCCTCCCCCCTCCCCAATTAAAGATTAGAGCTCTTTCATGAGCTAAAATTCTAGCGTTCATACGATTTAATACGTAAGGTCTATCCACCATATCTGAACCGCAGTCCCTTCCTCTTATACTTCTTGTTGCAAGGCCGAAACATCCCTTTTTCCCTTTTTCACTGAAATCCTAATTTGGATTTCCCTGATGACATACTCAGTGGCCCCACCCGCTCAGTTTTTTCTCTCTACTCAGGAGGAGCATCTTCACCTTCTTACCAGTCTGGGTCACCTTCATATTTAGTATGCACCTCTCTTTCCACTCAGAAAGGAACAGTATAAAATAAAAGCTCTTGAACTTTAATTTTAGTAGAAGGTGGCAAGGAGCCTGTATTAGGTTTCCACACAGTATCATGAACCTTCTATCCAAATTTCAATCTTATCTCTTTGTCAACTTTGATTAACACTGTGGCCTGTCCAACAACCCTCAGAATCCCTGGGCTACAGAACTGAGCTGGCAAGCCCACAGGTCTAATCCAGGTTCTATCAACACCAACTCTGAACTGTCTCCCTGATCAGTGGGTTACTCCATCCTTTTGAAAGCCACTCTTTGCTTGGTATTCATTAAAATGGCCGGCTTCCCTTTTTGAAGGGAATTTAAGAAACCTTTCTACTTTAGCTGTAAACAACCATTTGTGATTGACTTACTTCCGGACCATCCAACCTTCGGTCGTTTTAAGCTCTTTCACCAAATTTTTGTACCAAAAGCCTCTACATAAACTCATAAAGTGTATCTTTTCATCATGATTTACCCTCAACCTCCTCCTGTCGTTTTCCCTTGCTTTTCTTACTTCCCTTTATCAGAATTGCCAACGTTTGTTTAATTTGTTCAACCTGAGCATAGGCTTGGGAACCCCTTTTACAGGCACCGCTGCTCGTCTCGTGAATGAATTTCGGCTTGCTTGTGTGATTGTCAAGCTAACTGGAAAGATATGTGACAAACAAATAATTGGCCAGTAAGATTTAGGCAAAACAGTAGTTTTTTCTGATTCAATTAAGGAACAGATCCTAAATAGAACTTGTTTGTGCCTTTGGAGATGTGCTGCAGCCTGCACGATATAACATTTAGTCCTTTATTCACTCCTTGCTGTTTATATAGTAAGAACATATTTTGCTGGGTCTTCCATTTTTGTGCTGGCTGAATGACTTACTACTTTTTATTCCTTGTGATAAGTCTCAACATGGCTCTAAACTTTTGTTATTGCAGTTTTATGACCTTCTAAATATTTTCGAGCTCAATGGGCTTCCATCAGAAGACAATCCGTATCTGTTCAATGGTGACTTTGTTGATAGAGGGTCTTTCTCTTTAGAGGTCATATTGACATTATTTGCCTTCAAGTGCATGTGTCCATCAGGTAGACAACTTGCTCTCATTCTTCTTCAGTGCTGTAAGATCGGGTTCTTTTATATTCTTACTCCCATTTAGTATCGGGTGGTATTTAAAGGTTTTCTGGACACAAGTTCCAGTCTCCTCTTTTTTCTACTTAACCTTAATAATCTTTTCAAGTCATTTTTCTTTTTTCTTTTATTCATTTTCTATTTTTCTCTTTTTTTGGTACATCAATTAGATCTAACAAGTGAATGTGCCGTTTTGGGATCCATGTAGGTCTAAGTGGTGTCTTAATGCTTTCGTTTGAGCATGCTGATATTGCATTACATTAAGCTCTAAGATCAAAGCTATGATTTTGTTTTTTACATCAAAGCTATGTTTTTTAATCAGTTCTCTGCTAGCATGATCTAAAAACTAATTCGTCTTTTCATTGATTCAGTGAGTTTATCGCTGGTCTTAGAGTTGTTTAGATGGGCCAATAGTATCGTGCTAACAACTTCAAATTTTCAGCTATATACCTTGCAAGAGGAAATCATGAAAGCAAGAGCATGAACAAGATATATGGGTTTGAGGGCGAGGTCAGATCCAAGTTAAGCGAAACCTTTGTGGAACTCTTTGCAGAAGTGTTCTGTTGCTTGCCTTTGGCTCATGTCATAAATGGGAAAGTCTTTGTAGTTCATGGAGGCCTTTTCAGTGTTGATGGTGTGAAACTTTCTGATATTAGAGCAATTGATCGGTTTTGTGAGCCCCCTGAGGAGGGTAAGTTCTAATGCAAGTAGAGAAGTATTTTTGTTTATCCTTTCAATATGCTATTGTTGCTTTTAGCAAACTGCTAATTACTCTGTTCTGAGATCCTTGATGCTCCATTAATCATCTGACTAATTTTCCAAAACAACAGCTAGGAAAAACTATGCATGCCAACATGTTTGTAATATAAAAAACTGTCCATTCTCATTTGCATCGTAGTTATCATCATTCACACATTGTCCCTGCACACCACTTTGTTGATACATGCTAAAAGAGAGATTCAGTCCAGACTCGACTATTATTTGATCCATGATTTGTCAGCCAAACAACATGGAGCTTTCTCCAGCTATGCGCCATCTTTATTAGTTAATATATTGACTTACTTTTTTGATAGTTAGTATCAATTTGCTGACTTGTTTCTCATAAAAAATAAAAAATTTTCTGACTTGTTACAGCTGTTTATTTATATATTTTCTTATCTTGGTCAGACATAGTAACATGGCCAAGTTGTTTTAGGTAATAACTGGTGCTGTGTTTGATCTCCTTCAGGGTTAATGTGTGAATTGCTATGGAGTGATCCACAACCTCAGCCTGGTAGAGGACCTAGTAAACGAGGTGTTGGTCTTTCTTTCGGGGCGGATATAACTAAAAGATTCTTGCAGGAAAATAATTTAGGTACTTATCTTTTCCTTTCTCCCCTATTCTGTTGTTTGACCGTGCAGCAGAGAATTGACATTTCACTCTATTTCTGTCCTCTTGATGGGTTTTACCACATATATTCGATGCTGACAAGTGTGCATGCTTGCAGATTTAGTGGTCCGATCTCATGAAGTGAAGGATGAAGGTTATGAGATTGAGCATGACGGCAAGCTCATCACGGTGTTTTCTGCTCCAAATTACTGTGACCAGGTAATTTGTCTCTACATTTTCTCCTCTCAGGAACTTATTTGAGCTCAATGCAATTTAAGGTCAATAAAAATTACAATTTGTTAGTAAAGAAACAGCTTCTGGTTAAAAGCTGCCTTTAGGTTGAAATGTAACATTTCATCCAACCTCTACTGGGTTTTGTTTTGTAATTCTGCGATTTGTCGGTCAAGTTTAGCCTTGAAGTTGTGCCTGAGGACAGCCCAAAGAGATGCCTTTATTGCTTCATTTAGGATGTTAACATTAGGGGAAGTGACATCAAAAAGTAACTGTGCCATTTCAAGTCGAAGCTGCTGGACATGAAATTAGAACAAATCATGTTATGTGCCTCCAAAAGGATGTACTCTAGTGATCTGTTAAGATAAGAACTTCTAGGGGCATTTCAGTTTCTAGGTGGATTTGGAATTTGTTTGATATTGACTTTGTCAGCAACTTTGGTGGATGCCATTGTGAGCATATTTGGTAAATGGCATGGTATCCTGTTCCTTGAGGTCATTGTGAGTTTTGTGCATTGCTCATAATATAATTTTAAGTACATATAGTCATTTTATCTGCTACTCTCTGGGACATTAGTGGTGATTAAATCTGACAGGATAATCTGATAGCTTGAAGTGTGTTATCTATGCATTTGTCTTTTAATTAGAGCGAGTATCCTGCAATTTGTAGTAATTTCTGCTCGCACTACTTCTCAGTACTCGTAGTTTTGTTTCCTACATGAAGTTCCCTTGGTGTGGATGGAAATCATTTAATCAATATACTCAAATACAACTGCTTTGCATGTTGCAGATGGGTAACAAGGGTGCTTTTATACGGTTTGAGGCTCCCGATATGAAGCCAAACATTGTGACATTTTCAGCAGTGGTTAGTGGCTTTTATCTTTGAAATGTCCTTTTTATTCCTCGATACCAACACTTATAGAAATATATGAAATTTCCTCAAGTCTCTGTATTCCTTTCATGGGTTGGCTCAGTTTAAGCCAAGACTGGACTAATTCTTTGCATCTTCATCGCTTTGCATTATGTGCAGCCACATCCTGATGTCAAGCCGATGGCATATGCGAACAACTTCCTTAGAATGTTCTCTTAAACCCTGAAACCTAACTTGCAGTATTACAATTGATGCAACCTTTTGTCTCACTGACCAAGTGCATAAACATCAGGAGGCAGAAGAGTTCGTAACTTACAGGCAATTATCTGCGGTGTCATTTTTTGGACAACTTCCTGACTTGCCCGCCGCTGGTGAGGATCCTCACCTCGTTTGTTGTGTGGACAGAAAGACTTGAATTAAGGTGTAAACACTTCAGTAACAATGCTGTGTAAGATGTTTGGTGGATTGTCCCTTGTATTATTTATATTCCTCTGCGTTAGATTGTTGCAATTCTCATTTCTCTTAGAATGTCCAAACTGGGAGCTTTGATCAGTTGAAATTTTGGTCTTTCCTTTGTCTATTTTCTTGATTAAATAGGCTGTAATTTCACCTGCCAGCTAAGTGTTACATCTCCTGTCTGATATTTGGATTGTCGTTTGTCTCTGTGCCTGTGGCCAGATTAATGGTCAATGGCCACTGGCATTTCCTGGCTTTTGGTTCTTTAATAATAATACATAACATCTTGTAATGAGCGAATGCAATTTTTCTATCAATTTGTAAAGGTGCTGCGTTGTAAATTGCGACGCGGAGCAAGTGTTGCTACAAAACATACAACTTTGTCCCTTGGTGCCATTCAGGTTTCTCCATGGGGAAATAAGTTCATGCTATGTTCTGGTGAGGTCCTAGGCTTGTAAAGAAGCAATTAAGAGTTGAACAATTGAGCTGTTGTAAATACTGAATCCGTCCTTCAATGAGCTGGAATATTTTCTTGGTGATCTTTTCTTAAAAAAATGTGTTAATAGATCACTGATAATTCAGTGCAATCTAGCACTTGTGCATGTGGCCAATGTCGAGGAATCATTTTTTTTTTACCGTTTGCAGTACAGCTTGATTTACAAGATGTTACAGTCTGCTGTTTGCTTGTAATTTTTAATGAAATCCAACTTTTCCAACAGGTATTCATTGTACGTCTTTTGCCAAAATATCGTACAGGGGCTGGGTAGGTGAATTTGGAAGAATTTAGTAGTAGTTCTTTAATCCAACTACCATCGGTTTACCTCATGCCATCTCGAACCTTATCCCCATTTTCTATTATGAATGCAAATTTTTGGGATAATTTAGCTCCAACCCTCTCCCATTTTTGTTCCCAAAATGGGGGATGAATAGTGTTCCCATATTCATCTCCCCCATTACTATTCATCACTTTTTTATTATTAATTTTTTAATTTATCTCTTTATATATATATATATATATATATATATATATCTAATTATGTTTATGTATATATATATATATATATATATATATCTAATTATGTTTATGTAATGTCTTTATAATATTAATTTACATCTTAACTTTGGTGTATAATTTTGATAAATTAATTTTTGTGCATTTATTATTTTTATGTAAAATTGTAAGTTAATTTTATTATAAGTTATAATTGTACAAAAAATATATAATTATCTCAAAATGAACGGTGCAAATGTAAAATATAAGATGCTGCACTTCGTAACGCATTAATAGATCATTTATGGGAGAATACTAGATGTTGAAGTTGAATATTTATGTAGTATTTCGAATGAATTTATCATTATGTAATATGTATTTAATTAATCTTGTGTCATAATGATTTCACTTTTATTTGAATTATTAGTTAATCTATAATAATTGCTTACAAATTATATTATTTAAAATTTTATGGAATTGTTTTAATGGAAATTACAAAATAATAAAAATAAAAGATAGAATTTGTTTAATGTAATTAAAAGTGAAATTGAAATGAAAGATAATAATATAATATAGAAGAGAGAGAAGAATATAAAAAAGTTTGGGGAAAAAAATGAGGGAATGGTTGGAGTAAGTTATCCCCAAAATGGGGAAATCCCTATTTTGGGGACCAAAAATGGGATAAAGATTGGAGATGCCGTCACCGAGATGTAAAAATTTCTTCCTTTTGTTTCATGTTCTCTCTCTTTCTCTTTTATAAGTTAAAATTAATTCTTAGTCACCTACGGAAACTACGAACTCGTGAATCTGTCTAGGTTCCATATTTAGGTGTAAAAGGAATTTGCTTTGAAGGTTTTTATATCATATACAGTACGTAATACTTTTTTTCCCCTCACTTTATTCTATCATTTCATAGTAGCAGCCATTGGAAATTGAGTCAAGCAATCTATCAAACATGCGTAGTCATTAATAATTTCATTAAGTATCAGATGTTATGGAGGGAAAGCTGAAGGTTTTGGACCTAGCGATAGGACAAGTAATATTACATTTATCTTTCTCAACTGTCTAGGATTGGAAAAGATGCTAAGAGTAATCAAGAGAAAAGCGTTTAAAAGAAAGAAGAAAAATTTAAACTATAAGGAGGTTTAGGAATTGGCCCTCCTCTCTCCTCTCAATTTTGGCAAGATTGTAGAATAAAGTTGCAATCTTGGACCTTTCCCCGAATCTCACACATAGCAAGACCTTACTGACCAAGCTGCTTTTTTGCAGAATGAAGTTGCGAAGCCATTAGTAAAATATTAAGCTACCTAAAACTGCGTAATTTCCTACATTTTGATATGTTTTCTATGTGGTACCTAGTAAAATGAAAACATATTTTGTTATTTTCTATCCACTCTCTCTATCTTTGTCTCCCCTCACTATGGTTTTCAGAGTTTTCTGACCCTACCTAGGATTCAATTTCTCACTAAATATTATGTCCCCCACCCATCATTCAATCACATTGCACTCAGTTCACAACCCCACCAAATTCTCCACCCTATCCTCTGGCCAAAGAAACCAAACCCCAAAACTCCATACATAGAGAGTCTTTTTTAAAATGGTTCTGTTCTTAATAAATCAGATATTAACTCCAACAACTGATCAGATTTTCACAGACCTCAACACAATGTACTGTTCATTTTCACTCTCTCTTCCTCTGCTTCTACTGCTCATCATGTCCATCTCATTTCTTTCTACCCTTTGTGTCTCCACCAATCAACAGTCAACAAACATGGATACTCATGAGCTAGAAACTCTTTTCAAGATTATGGAAACTGTTTCCTCTGATCAAAACTAGAGAATTTTACATCCATATCCTTGTAAACCAGGTTCATCTTGGCTTGGTATTGAGTGCAAAAATGGTGTTGATAATAAATCCCATGTTACTAGGCTTGATTTTGGCACACGTCCGAATCCAACATGCAAGCCTACAGCCACATTCCCTAATCTTATTTTCCAACTCCCAAATCTTGAATCTGTTTTCTTTATCCAATGCTTCACACACAGCAGGACAAGAATATCTGTTTCAAGAAACAGACTTTTCAGCTCTTCACTTGAGCAGCTAAGTCTAAGATCAAACCCTGTACTCATTGGCTCTATCCCTTCTCAACTCTCTTCTCTAAAGTCACTTCAAGTTCTCACCTTGTCACAAAATAGTCTCATTGGACAAATTCCAGTAGAAATCTTCAGCATGAGCTTTCTTGTACATCTTGATTTGAGCTACAACAAGCTTACAGGCAAAGTTCCAGACCAAATCGGCAATCTCCAAAATCTTGTAGGCCTTTATTTGAGCTATAATAAGTTCATTGGGCCAATCCCTGATACAATTGGCCAACTTGGTATGCTCCAAAAACTGGATTTAAGCTCCAATGCAATTACTGGAAGTATTCCAGAGAGTATTGAGAACTTGCCTTCCTTGAGTTTCATGGCTTTAAGTAACAACAAATTAAGTGGGAAGTTTCCTAAAGGATTATCAAAGCTTCAGAGTTTGCAATATTTTCTTATGGATGACAATCCAATGTTCATACCATTACCAGTAGAATTTGGTCAGCTGAAGAAACTTCAAGAATTAAGACTTGTTGGCTCTGTTTATTCAGGCACAATACCATCTAGTTATTCATGCTCTTGAATTTAACCACCTTGTCATTACAGAATAACAAATTGAGGGGGGAAATCCCAGTTGGATTTTCCAGTCTCACATATATATCACTTGAATTTGAGCAGGAATTTTCTGGGAGGTGTGGTTCCTTTTAATTCTAGTTTCTTGAAAAGGTTAGGCAGGAATTTGGACCTTAGTGGTAATCCTGGGTTATGTTTGAGTCCATCTGAAGCAGATGCAGTTTTCATTGGTGTTGGAGTCTGTGGGAGCAACAACACAAATAATTCCATAACCATGCCATTTAAGAAATCTGAAGCTCCATCTGGACATAACATATCATTCTTTCTTGTGGCTGCTTTAGGTATTGTGGCGTTTCATTGTCTATTTTCACTAGTGTAGGTTTGTTGTGTAATTTTTTATTCTTTCAAGTAAAAGTTGCCACCCAAAATTTCTTATCATGATTGGTCCTTATAATATGTCTGATGATTGATGATCATTTCCATTAAATAGCTGTTAACGAAGTCGGTGAAAATCACGAGATTAAAGTTCAAATTCTAGCGCTAAGTGATTTCTTTTCATCTATCTAAGCTCTGGTGGGCAGATTACAAAATTACCTAGTACTTGTAGTGGAAAGATTTAGCATATATTACGTGAAATAATTGAGGTGAGCGCAAGCTGAGTCATATACTATTATTATAAAAGAAAATAATCACTACCAATGCTTGATTCCATGTTTTGATTTTATACAACATAAAACTAGCATGTTGCAATTGGTTGTTAATCAACATTGTTGATTGAAGGTATATATAGTTTAAGGCACTAAGCAACAAGGAATATAATTTGTTTGGGCTCTTCTATTATCCCAACACATCCCAAGTTCTGGCTTGTAAAATGTGGTGACCTATAGCCTGTTGAAAGTGGCAAACTCCCACATCGGTGGGAGACTTAAATTGGGGAGAATTTCTCCCTATAAAAGAAGGCCTATTGTTTAGGATTTAAACACACCTCTCATTTGCCTTCTTATCTTCTTAAGGCATTTGTATCTTCTCTTTTTAGTATTATTTCACTTATATTTTTGTGGAATAAAATATTGGTTGTATCTGAGGAGTAGGCAAAATTAGCCAAACCTTGTAAATTCTGGTGTTCCTTTTATTATTATTTTATTGTCTTATTTATTATTTGGTGGCTGCCATAATTTTTGGTATAGTAGTTGTGACTCATTCACACTATATACATTTGGCTTCCGCAAAAATTGATATCAGAGCCAAGGTACTGGGTATGTTCTGTAGTTGCAGCTTAGTTTGATCTTCCACACCAGAAACGAAATAATCTTGATTTTGTGTCGTCAGCTATTAAATAATATTTGTGTCAAAGATGAGAGACAATAAACAAGAAGAATCTACATCAAGTGTCAATAATACGTCATCATTGGCATCTTCGCTTATGACAATAATTGTGTCAAATGCAAAATTTGCGGTAGAAATATTTGACGGGTCAGGACATTTTGGGATGTGGAAAGGCGAGGCTCTAGATGTCCTTTTTCAACAAGGGCTAGATCTTGCTATTGAAGAAAAGAGACCATATGTTATTGGAAAAGAAGACTGGAGAATTATCAACCGTGTTGCTTGCGGTACCATTAGATCCTACCTTGCTAGAGAGCAAAAATATCCATACACAAAGGAAACTTCTGCAATAAATTATGGAAAGCACCGGAGGATAAATTTTTGAAGAAAAACAATCAAAATAAATTGTACATGAAGAAGAGACTGTTTCACTTCACCTATGTTCCTGGTACCACGATGAATGAACATATCACCAGTTTCAATAAGTTGGTCACAAATTTGCAAAATATGGATACAACTTATGATGATGGTGACTTGGCCTTGATGTTGTTGGCGTCACTTCCTGATGAGTACGAGCACCTTGAAACTACTCTACTCCATGGAAATGACGAAGTTTCTCTTAGAGAAGTTTGTTCGGCTTTGTACAGCTATGAACAAAGAAAGCGAGAAAAATAGAAGGGCGGAGAAGAAAAAGCACTATTTGGTGAGGGGCCGTCCTCAAAATCAAACGAGGTCAAAGAAAGGAATATATAAGTCAAGATCTAAGCCCAGCAAAGATGAATGTGCCTTTTGTCGAGAAAAGGGACACTAGAATAAAGACTGTCCGAAATTGAAGAATAGGGCCAAACATAACAATGGAAAGGCCATTGTGGATTCAAATGTAGTTGATTGTGATGATTCAGATTTCTCATTAGTTACAACGGAGTCATCAACATCATCAGACATATGGTTAATGGACTCGGCTTGTAGCTATCATATGTGTCCCAACAGGGATTGGTTTGTGGAATTTCAAGAAGGAGAATATGGAGTCATCCACAAAGCGGATAACAACCCTCTTACCTCATATGGAATTGGTTCAATACGATTAAGGAACCATGATGGAATGATCAGAACATTAACAGATGTTCGATATGTACCGGATTTGAAGAAGAATCTCATCTCTGTGGGAGCTCTAGAATCAAAGGGGTTTAAAATCATTGCAGAAAATGGAGAGATGAGAGTATACTTCGGTGCACTAATGGTAATCAAGGCCAATCGGAAGAACAATAACATGTACCATTATCTCGATAGTACAGTTATTAGGACATCGACGGTGACGTCCAGTGACGACAAAGAGGCAGAAGCAACCAGGCTATGACACATGCGCTTGGGACATGCTGGAGGAAAATCCTTGAAAACTCTATCATATCAAGGGTTGTTAAAGGGAGTAAAGGCTTGCAATTTGGAGTTTTGCGAGCATTGTGTCAAAGGGAAGCATACAAGGGTTAAATTTGGTACAGCGATCCATAATACCAAAGGCATTTTGGATTATGTACACTCTGATGTTTGGGGTCCTTCCAAAACACCTTCATTGGGTGGGAAGCACTATTTTGTAACCTTTGTTGATGATTTTTCCCGAAGAGTGTGGGTGTATACAATGAAGAGCAAATATGAAGTGTTGAGAATTTTTCTCAAATGGAAGACGATGGTGGAGAATCAAACAGACAGGAGGATCAAGTGTATTCGCACAGACAATGGAGGTGTTGATGCCCAATTTTTCTCTATGTATTTTATATGTACTCAAAATATTCTCAAAATTGTATGTATATGCATATGTAATCATACCCAAGAGTTTTGATATTTTTCTTTATTTTTAAAGATTTTTTAAATCAATTTATTGTCTATTTTAATAGTACAAAATTCAATAATTATTCCCAGACTATCATTTTTAGTGAATGACTTATTTTTATTCTCATATTTACACCAAGGTATAATTGAGGTAATTTTTGCATATTTTTATAAAAATTATTTGGTATTTTAAAAGCTAAATTGCTATAATTGTAATTATAGCCTATTTTTCGATTAATAGTATTTTATAATTATAAAATTGCAGCACTTTTTAATTAAAATTTATATGTTATTAATCAATTTAGTGCTTTTAATTGGTTTTTAAAACTATTTTAACTATTTTTATTAAAATAGAAAGGGAATAAATGGCTGTTTAACATTTAGCCTCGTTTATTTCAATTATAACCCCTTTACATTTCAATTTTAATCACAAATTGAAACCCCAAGTCCCCAACCCAG
Organism: Nicotiana glauca; assembly: GCA_026770625.1. Lineage (NCBI taxonomy): Eukaryota > Viridiplantae > Streptophyta > Magnoliopsida > Solanales > Solanaceae > Nicotiana > Nicotiana glauca. The sequence goes on from MU768346.1 coordinate 151,422, forward strand.
TCCTCAAATCACCCGACCCATACCCCATTTAATAACTTGGTCCAGCCTCAATCTAATCTGAGCCGTTGATCAAGTAAGATCAATGACCCAGGATTTATTTCCAAAATTAAAACCAATAACCCCCCCAAATCCCTCATTTCAGAGACGGTCTCTCTCTTTCTCTCTCTCTCTCTCTCTCTCTCTACACTGACTCTTTCTCTCCCTTCTCTCTAGAACCTTCTAGTTCTCTCCCTCGTCTCCGATGAATCCACCACCTCTCCGGCCACCTCCAGCCTTACTTCCCTCGACCACCAGCCACCAGCCACCAGCCACCGTGAAACCTTGTCCTGTTGATTCCCTCTACTTCGAGACTCCAGGAACCTCCACCATACAAGATGGTCATCGGAGGTTCTGCCTGACTTATCTCCGACCTTTCTCCGATGGTTTATGGTTCGATGGTGCTACGAGCATCATTATTAACGAATTTCACAGTCAGGTTCCTTACCTCTCACTGTTTTGTTACAAAACCCTAATTTTTTCTTAAAACTTTATCTTTTTAAACGATTTTCAACTTGTTCTTTTGTGTTTTACACTACTCCCTACTCGATCTTTGTGATTGTTCAAGTTTTCAACGTTTTTGTCTTTCTTTTAAAACTAGGGTTTCTGAACCTCTTTCAAAATCACTATATCTTTTGATTTTTTTGAGTATTATGTGTTTATGTTTGTGTTATGTGCTTGTTGGGGTGATCCTCTGGTTATTCTCCGAGTTCCATGTTTTAATCTTACTATTAGGGTTCAAGCCTTCTATTGATTCTGTGATTTCTTGCCTAGGGTTTTCTGATTTTCATGCCTATTATGTTCTATAGGTTTAATTGTTCACCGTTTACCAAATGTTCTGCTGATTTTCTGCATCTCTTCGAATCCCTGAATTTGTATATGTTTTTCTTAGAAGTGTTACACTGATTTTTGAATCACTTCCTTATTTGTGAAGTGCTCTCCTTACTTAGTACTGATTCCCTGTGATTTTTCAATTTCATCCGTGATTCTTTGAATTAATTTGTGTGTACAATATGCTGTCCTTATATTTTCCTTACGTGGAGTATTCTGTATACTTTTTACTACTCCTATTATGGAAATATCAGTTTGGCAAACAATAATTTTCCTTATTTGACAAAATTTGACCCGTTTGAACTAGAACTCCTTAATTGAAGGAAGTCCGAGTCTTCAATTGATTCTAATTGGTATTATTTCCATAACTATAATTAGTCTATATGTATTAACTTATTTTTCACTTAATTTGAGAGTTATAAGTACCCCATTCTCTTATGCATTACATATGGATATATTGCACATCACGAACACAGACACACGAACACACAAAGCTTATTGCTCTGAACTCTCTCAGTATTCTCTCTTGTTTTTCTACACATCCCTCCCACTTTCCTGTTGATTACTAATTATTCAGTCGGATGAAAGCCAAGACTGAGTGATCTTTGGGGGCTACTCCATTATTCTACTGCTCTATACATTGTTGATTGTTTGGTTTGCATACTACTGCTCTACAATATCTCATCCTTGACTGGTATGCCCTCTATTTGATTTATAGCATCCAAAACAGTATGTTTTTATACAACCTACACTTTATTTTGTTTCTTCTATGCTTTTATTTATGGTTCAGCTGTTCTTATTGCAACTAGCATGCCTACTGGTCTACTTAATGCATGTTCTCCCCTACTCCCTAGACCCAGTACATTCTCATCATGTGATCATGAGCCCTTTTAGTTGAAACCTGTGACTGTTTAAGTTTTAAATTGCTTCCCTTTGGTATCTAGATGTAATTGTGTTATTTCATGTGAACTATTTACCCCCACTTCCCTTTTCCCTATTTGTGTTTACTGCCTGGAACTATATGATGTATTTTGGTTCTGAGTTTGTCAAAAATGCCCCATTGTTTTTCTCTTTCAAAACTGTTTCTCCATGGATCATTTTTTAAAACTGTTTGGCAACTCAATTTCTTTAAAGAAATTTCCATCACACTCTCACTACTCCTAGAGTTTAGGTTCTACCTCCTTCGTGTAAGCATTGCCTTGGGCACCTTTGTGTACCCATTGAACTTTGATGCACAAGGCTGGTAATTCCACACTGTACTTGTTCAATATTTTGGTAATATTTGGGTGCTGATATTGGCCAAGGACCCCCCATTGGGCCCTTAGGGAGCTTTGCCGCACCTAAACCATGGTCAAGGCTGTGAAACTCGAAAGAAGTGAGGTTGGAAGGTTGGGCCTGGTTGAAGGCTTCCTATAGGGTAGTTTCTTATTTTATTTTTCATTATGTAATTCAGCTATCATGGTTTGTAATAATTTGTAAACGAATGATTGGGGGCCATAATGAAAATGGGTTGGGGTTATGCATGCTTAGTTCAAAGTTATGGGTAGAAAACATGCTCATAGGGCTTTACTTACCTATTTGTGCAATAGACATCATGTATAGGACATGCATCTCATGTAGTAGTAATCCTATTTTAGACACTACTTTCTGTTTGTTTTCGTACTCACTTCATATTCGCAACTAGCTAATGACTCACAAATAACTGTTAAAACTATTGCTGCATTTTAATTGGCATTTAAATACCATGATTTAGGACTTTTACGTGCATTAGATGCCATGTTACTTAGGATTTATATTTTTGTGTAAGTTGAAATTTGCTGAACGCCTCACCAGTATGTTTAAGCTAATAATGCAAGTTTGATTAACCGCATCCTTTAAAACTGGGATTAATATGCATGCTCACCCTTTTAGGGTAATTAGGCAACCTATACGTCGCCCAGGCAAGCTTTAGGCTCTAATAAGAATCAATTAACCATGTTCTTATCAGTTTAAGACTAATCAACTTTTATTTACATTCTGCTACTCTCATTCCTGTTGTGACTCTCTGGAGGTCACTCTTTTACTGAAAGTCTCTTTACCTGGAAACCCGTTTCGTATTTATAGACTCACCAATTTTCTGATTCTTGTTCTATTAAGATTTTTAAATTACTGGCCTGGGATCACGTTATTTTGTCTAACTGAACTACTGTATTTTCAAGTCTTCTTTTTCAAACCATGTTTTAACAGTTCCCTTACCTTTACTTACTCAACTATTTTCTTAGTTGTATTTCTGCATGTCAAATGCTCTTCAGATCACTCAGTTGTGATTAAACCTTCTGCTAAAACCGATCTTTAAACTCGCGTTCTTTTAAGAACTTAAATGTGTTTGAGACGTGCTAATTACAGGTTTACTTGTGAGGGATTTGTGAGCTTCTTATTTGCTTTTGTGTGTTCCCTTTTATGTGAAGTCCTACTTGTTATGTATGTCGCCTAGTATTTTGTCCTTTAAACATGAGGGTTCAGCCTAGACCTTACCTTGTAGGAATAGTGGTCATAAATACCCTCTAGGACTTATAGGACAAGACAGCTAATAGCACGTACTAAGCATTCGTGACCAATCCACACGTTTAAATAACCTTTATGGTGTGGGGAAGGGTGGACATGGAGATGATGACCGCACGATAACACTATGCGTACAATTGGTTACCGGTGTTGTGTGGATGATCCATGTGCTTTATAAACCTAGGACCCCCTTTCTTTTATATAACTTAGTTTAATACCAATAAATTTTTTCTTTTTTACTACTTAAAACTCCTCTTAATTTTATTATATTTGTCGACGCCCCCTTTTTCCTAAAGAGCGAAATCGGGTTCACGACATTTGGGAGGACAACTCTTTTCCCACTTTGGGAATTGGGTTTTGAGATTTTGGAGAGTCGCCACCTAATGATTGTAGTGCATTAGGACACTTTAAAAGAAATAAATATAGAAAAGCAGAGTTCGAGTAAGGGCTTGAAATTATCTCGAGGGGAAGATGTTAGGCACCCCTCAAGATCCACTAGTGTGGTTCCCAGCGATGCTACAATTGTGACTTTAAATGCAAGCAAACAAATAGACAAACAAGCATTGCAAACATGGGAAACAATTACAAATAAGAATGTGAAAAGAATTTAGAAGTGCTGAAATTTGGAAGGAAATAGTTTTTTTTGATTAAAGAAGAGATACGCAAGTAAAGGAGAAAGGTTAAATAATTGGTACAAGTAACTTGAAAGAAGTACAAGGAACGGAAGTTGAAGACTGGACAACTTTTAAAAATTCTGAAAAAATTATTAAACTAATAAAGGGGAAAGGGGG
>MU768346.1:156686-177791 GCA_026770625.1 Nicotiana glauca
AAAAAGCAAGTAACAAATAGGGGGAATGAACAAACAAATAGGCAAGGCTCACATAAACCCCATAAATCAGATAACATATAGTTTGGCATGCCTTTACACATACTGGTTTGGTCTTTAAAAATTAAAAATTAAGCAGCAGGCTGATAGGTTCAATACATACGTTTAGACAGGAAGCCCGCATTAGGCAACTTGGATACAGTTGTCAGGTATTAAAGTATTTTAAGCGAGCGATTTAGAAAAGTACTGGTTTCAGAGAAGTAGTCAAATGCAGAAGAATTTTGAAAAGAGGGTATGGACTGCAGTAAATTGAGAAATGAGTAAAAGAATCATCAGGTTATTCGAGCATAAAACACAGAAATGGTTGCGAGAGAGTTTCAGAGACAGAAATATCTAAGGAAAAGTAAGCTGCAGAACCATTTTAAAAAGACAATTTCAGGGACTGAGTAAAACGTTTAGGCAGAATGTTTAGAAAGAAACCGTTTCAGCAAAGGTGTTGGTTTGAAGAACTCAAATGTATACTGATCCAAAAGAATTTTGTCAAAAGATTAAGGATAAAAACAGTAAGGCGTTAAGGACCAGTTAATAGATTGTTATTGCCTAAGAAGAAATGGACGAGTTTGATGCGAAATCATATAGGCATGATATCTATATTTGATTTTTAAAAGCCTGTCAAGAACTGGTAAGAAGAAGTGATTATTCGATTACCCTACAGTTTGCCTAACGCATATGCATTCCCTATAGGCAGGATTTCTATATGCACTGGTTACATGAATGTTAAGGTCCTATAGGCAGGATCTCTAGTAACTTGCAATATGACTAAACATTAAGCCCTGTAGACAGGATTTCTAGATGACTTATATCATAACTAAACGTTAAACCCTATAGGCATGGTATCTATGGTGACTTTGAATAAGAAATATTGGACAATCCTATAGGCAGGATTTTTAGTAAGACAATTAAAGTCCTAAAGTCATGATATCTACCCTTTATTGATGCAAGAAAGTAAAAACCCCTCCCACACCCTTTTACTAGATTCCCAAAGTTTTATACAAGTTATTACAAACCAATGAATCAACTGAAATAATAAGAAAATACATCAAAACTGACAGCTAGATCCAAGCAGCCTAATTCAATCTTAATATCCAATATTATGTATGTAACCGACTCCGGGGTCCAAATCCCCAAAGCGTTCTCTTTATTAAAGGTGTTTCCAAAGTTCCAAGGAATTTTAGGAATTCCCGGCATTGCTTACACCCAAGGTACCCATTTAGAATTAGAATAGTGCAGTGCGGAATAGCCAGCCCTCATGCATCCAAGTTTCAGAGGGAACTCCAGGGTCCCAAAGCATGGCTTGCAAGAGAGGGGCAGAACTTAGAACTAGGAGTAAGTGTAAAGTGATTGGGGAACCATAACAAATGGTGGTCATGCCCAGCCATGGATGTAGACTGGCATACCCCTGACCAGTTGCTTGGTCCAAACAAATTAAGAGCAGACCTTAGAGGTCAGACCTGAGTCTGGATGGTGATTAGGACACCGCCAGACTTGAGTCAAGGCTCAGCACATAAAGGGGAAAGGGGAGTGGGAATTGGTTTGAGTAAAGGGTTCAAAAGAACTTAGTTCAAAGTCATGGGCAGCAATAACATGATGCTGCCATGACTGGAACTATTCTCTAATACAAAGGGGTTAAAGGGAAGGGACTCACATAGAGAAGCATTTACAGAAACACAAGAAAAGAAAGAAAGCATAACAGACTAAGGGTGCAGAAACATAAAGACAGAAAGCATAACGGACTAGGATGTAGATGCATAGTGCAAGAAAGCATAACAAGCTAGGAGTAAAATAATCACATAGTGGAGGGGCAATATTTAATTAAGAGTGACATACCAGCTGCAAACACTAGAATAATAGGACAATAAGAGCAAGTAAACGGCCAGAAGTCAGCAGGAGCAAACTCAAGTTCTTCAGCAAATACTAGAGAGTTCAAAGGAACTCAAGAATGTTTTAGACAGTAAAAGAGAAAAGGAGCAGAGTGCTCAGTATTAGAAGTAGAAAAAGTAGCAGAATTGCAATTGTGTCGTGTGTAGTTGTGAGAAGTGTTTGTGAGGTCTGTAATGTGTTTTTTTTTGAATTTTGAAGTGTGTAAGAGCAGAAAGAGTAGTCCTTTTTATAGTGCAGAAGACAAGTAAGAAAAAAGGTAAGAAAATAGTTTTCAATCAATCACATAGGATTTACCTTTGGTTAAGGGATTTGATTTCAAACGGGCATGGGATAATTAAAGAAAGAGAAACAATCAAAAATCTTTCCAAGTATCATAACACAGGTAAATACACAGAGTTTATTTAAGGAAAGAATCCTATGGTACATGATTTGTGAGAAATAAGGCAAGTAGATCAATCAAACAACCAGTAAATTGAAAGCTTTGTTCGAATGAACTTAGTCAGAAAAAGGGTGAGGAAAAGTTCGATTGGAAAAATCAGTAACAAGGAAATTAGAATCAATTACAAGTTGACAGAACCCTTTTGAAAGAAAAACTCTCATATATAAGCACACAAGTGTCAAACAAGAAAGAAAAGATTGGCATAGACAGTTTCAAAATCATAAGCAAAGGAAATTTCCAGCTCAGTTTATAGACTCAGCATGAGTTTGAGAGAGCCCAGGGTCCTAAATAGAACCCTAGTCCCAACACAGAACCCAAAACTCGCAAAAATCCCAAACCCTAGGGTTTCAATTCGAGTAGGGTACAGAAAGGAGAAGGCAAATCATTGAAACAGACTCAAGGTCTCTTTCAGAGCACACAGATACAATAGCAAGTTCGAGGCAACATATTGAAAAATCATAAAGAACAGGTTTAAGAAAAGCTCAGAACTCAAGCAAGTTCAGGAGAGAAAAGAGGTGACATAGAACTTAGGAACAGTAGATGAAATAGGTTTAGAACTCAAACACAGGTCCGGTAAAGGCAAACAAGACTCAGTAAGAAAATAGTAAAGGAACACATAAGATAGACATGTAAAAACATGCTGTAGAAACCAGTAGAAGAAATAACAGAGCACAAATAGAAGCACATGCGTAATAACGGCAAATAGGAGAAGACATGCGAGGAAAGGATACAAGACATAAGCGAAAACTCATAAAACATGGCATAAACAGACAGATTCACACAAAGAAAGAAGAAAAAGAAGAAACGGAAATCGTTTTAAGACTTTGAAAAACCTAAATTGAAACAGACTAGTTTTGGAAAGAAAATTAGGGAAAAGCTTTAAAACCTCGAGTATAACACAGATCTATCACAGATCTAAGAAAATAAAGGAAGAAGGAACCTCGAACAAGCTTTTAGGGTTTCTCAGAAACCCTAGCAATGAGAAGGCTTGGAAAGGATCTGGTCTCGAACAGGTCTGAACCATAGCTAGGCCTTTTAAAGCTCGAACACGTCGGAACGGAGCCGGAGAGGCCATAGGACCTCAGATCTGTGGAAGATCTGAACGGACATCTTTGAGGTTGGACCTCGAAAACCCTGAACAGCCATGATTTGGGGTGAAGGGAAGTGAGCACAGGCCGTCCATGGCCTGAGAAGCCATGGACTCCGGTGAGAACTAGTCGGAGAAGACGCCAGAGGCGGCTAGGGTTTCGAGTGTTAGAGAGCATTTGAGGGAAGGAGAGGGTTCAGAGGCGGCTACATGAGAGGAATGAGAGATAGGGTTAGGGGTTTGGTGGGATTAAAAAGGAAAGAGTGAAGGAGGGCCGTTGATCAAAATGATCAACGGCCAAGATTAAATATAAAACCGGGCGGGTTTAGTTAATGGGTCAATGGGTCGGGGTAAGATTTGAATTGGGTCATCAATTTGGTGCCTGATTTGGGGTCAATTGGGGGAGTCAAAATAGGCTATAATTGAAAGTACTTGAGGCCACAATTGAAATAGCCAGTTTTCCCTTTTGATTTTACAAAAAATAGTAAAAGATGTTTTAAAATCAAATTAAAAGAACTGAGTTAATAAATAATATGTAAATATTAATTTAAAAAATATTGGGATTTATTTTGTAATTAAAATGCTATTAAATCTGAAAATAGGCTAAAATTACAATTACATATAATTTAGTTTTAAAAATAACAAATGACCTTGTAAAAATATGCAAAAAATCATGTAAACTATATTTTGATGTAAATGTGAGAATTAAATGAATCATTCTCCAAAATGGCAAGTTTTGGGAATAATTATTGGGTCTTGTGGTGTAAAAATAGGTCATAAGTTAGTTTTGAAAAATATTCAAAATGTCAAAACCTTTTGGGATGCTTATATATGCACATATATGCTATTTTGAAAGTATTTTGGGTATAAAAAAAATATATAGGAAAAAATTGGGTATCAACAATATTATCCCTTCTAAATTCCCCTTTACTTACTCAATGGCCTGACTAATTTTCTGCATTTAGACCCTCCCTTAAACAAATTATAGATTTCAACATGCTTGATACATACCTATTTGCAACCCTTATGGGTAAATTTATTTGTATACTTGTTTACATTAAAGTCACAATATAGCATGACCGGGAAGCACACTAGTGGATCTTGAGGGGTGCCTAACACCTTCCCCTCGAGATAATTTCTAGCCCTTACCCGAACTCTGGTTTTCAATTTCAAAACTTTTAGTGTCCTAATTCACTTAATCATTAGGTGACGACTCTTCAATTCCAAAAACTCAATTCCCAAATGGGAATAAAGTTGTCTTCCCAAATGTCATAAACCCGATTTCGCAAGAAAAAGGGGGCGTCGACAGGAGGTGAATACAAAAATGATCATTTCAATAAGGTCTGTGAAAATGATGACATCATCTGACACTTCAGTGTTAGACATACATCGCAACAGAATGGAGTGGCAGAACGTATGAACTGAACCTTGCTGGAGAAGGTACGGTGTATGTTGTCCAATGCTGGCTTGGGCAAAGAATTTTGGGCTGAGGCAATTACATATGCATTTCACCTCATTAATCGTCTACCATCTGCTGCTATTGATGGCAAGACACTATTTGAAAAATGGTATGGAAAGCCTGTTATAGATTATGACTCTTTGCAAATGTTTGACTCAACTGCATATTATCATGCGACAGAGTCAAAATTGGATCCAAGGGCAAAGAAGGCTGTTTTTATGGGGATTACTTCTGGAGTCAAAGGATACTGCTTATGGTATCCTATGACAAAAAAAGTAATATTCAGCAGGGATATTACCTTTGATGAATCTGCTATGGTAAATAAGGTAACGCAAGATACCAAACAAAATGAGGATGCTTCTAAGCAGGTGGAGTTTGAGGGAAAATTTATTTTTCCTACACAAGAAGCAGATAAGGAAACAAATGAAGATTATCCTCTGGAAGAAGAGCCAGTAGAGGAGATTCCAACTTAGGAACCTCAACAACAACTTGAATCAATAGCAACCAGCAGGCCAAAAAGGACAATAACGAAACCTGTTCGTCTCATAGAGACGGTTGCTTGTGCAACCTCAATTGTAGCTGATGATGTTCCTACCACTTATAAAGACGCAGTCCAAAGTTCAGAATAAGATAAGTGGAGGATTTCCATGAATCATGAAATACAGTCCCTTAATCAGAATCATACATGGAGATTGGCCAATCTCCCGAAGGGAAAGAAAGCAATTGGGTGCAAATGAGTATTTGCAAAGAAGGAAGGATTTTCTAACCAAGTAGATGTTCGCTACAAAGCAGGATTGGTGGCCAAAGGATATGCTCAAAATGAGGGAATTGATTACAATGAAGTGTTTTCTCCAGTTGTAAAACATTCCTCCATTAGAATTATGTTGGCTTTGGTAGAACAATTGGATTTGGAACTAGTTCAGATGGATGTAAAAACTGCATTTTTACATGAAAACTTGGAGGAGGAAATCTACATGACTCATCCAGAAGGATTCAAAGTTGATGGAAAGGAAAATATGGTGTGCAAACTTGAAAAATCATTGTACGGATTGAAACAATCTTCTAGACAATAGTACAAGCGATTTGACAAGTTTATGTTGCAGCAAGGGTACAAGAGAAGCAAATACGATCATTGTATGTATTTACGCAAGCTTGAAGACGGTTTCTTTATATATCTTCTCCTATATGTTGATGATATGTTGATAGCTTCCAAGAATTCGGAAGAAATTGATAAGTTGAAAATTCAACTGAAGAAGAAGTTCGAGATGAAGGATCTGGGTGAGGCAAAGAAAATTCTTGGCATGGAGATAATAAGAAATAAACGTTCAAAGAAACTATGTTGATCTCAGAAAGAATATTTGAAAAGAGTACTGCAACGTTTTGGCATAGATGAGAAGACTAAGCCAGTTAGTACTCCACTTGCTCCCCATTTTAAGCTAAGTACTACTATGTCGCCAAAGGATAAAGCTGAACGAGAGTATATGTAAAAGGTACCATACACAAATGCTGTTGGTAGCTTGATGTATGCAATGGTCTGTACGAGACCTGACATTTCACAAGTTGTTGGAGTTATTAGTAGATATATGCATAATCCAGGAAAGGAGCATTGGCAAGCTGTGAAGTGGATTCTACGGTATATTCATAATACTGTAGATGTTGGGTTAGTTTTTAAGCAGGAAGACAATCAGTCTGTAGTTGGATATTGTGACTCAGATTTTGCGGGTGATCTGGACAAACGAAGATCAACTATGTGTTTACTTTTGCAAAGGCACCAGTTAGTTGGAAGTCTACTTTGCAGCCAACAATTATTTTGTCTACAACAGAGGCAGAGTACATAGCTATTACAGGGGTTGTGAAGGAGGCAATTTGGCTTCAAGGGTTGCTGAAGGAGCTTGGTGTTGAACAAAAAGGTATCACAATTTTTTGTGATAGTCAAAGTGCTATTCAATTAGCGAAGAACCAAGTTTATCATGCAAGGACGAAGCACATTGATGTTCGGTATCATTTTGTACGAGAAATCATAGAAGAAGGTGGAGTCACGGTGAAGAAAATTCATACTACGGAGAATCGTGCTTAAATGCTGACAAAAGTGATGACTACGGTCAAGTTTCAACATTGTTTGGATTTGATCAACATTGTTGAACACTGAAGATTGAAGATGAAGACACAACCAAAATTTGTTATCGAGAGAAAATTGAAGATGTGGAATTTTGCCAAGGTGGAGATTTGTTGAAAGTGGCAAACTCCCACATCGGTGAGAGACTTAAATTGGGGAGAATTTCTCCCTATAAAAGAAGGCCTAATGTTTAGGATTTAAACACACCTCTTATTTGCCTTCTTATCTTCTTAAGGTATTTGTATCTTCTCTCTTTAGTATTATTTCACTTGTATTTTTGGAGTGGAACAAAATATTGGTTGTGTCTGAGGAGTAGACAAAACTAGCCTAACCTCGTAAATTCTGGTGTTCCTTTTTATTGTTATTTTATTGTCTTATTTATTATTTGGTGGCTGCCATAATTTTTGGTATAGTAATTGCAACTCATTCACACTATATACATTTGATTTTAGACAACATAAAACTAGCATGTTGCAATTGGTTGTTAATCAGCATTGTTGATTGAAGGTATATGTAGTTTAAGGAGTACACTATTGCACAGACAAAGTGAGTCATGTATAGCTCTGTAAAGATGTGATGTGTAATATCCCCCACTTGTCCTTCTAATTGCTTTAATTGAAATATATCTATATTCAAAATTTCTTGCTATGAACGAGCATTATTATATGTACAAAACCTAAAAAATTCAGTCTGCAACCTGCTCTTTTCCCTGCACGCTTGGTAATAGTAACACACTTTTGTAGTCGTCTTTGTAGATAGCTTAATCTCAATTATTCTATAAAGAGAAAAGCCATGATTGCTAATCTATTAAAAAACGAAACCTTCATATTGAACATTTAGGAGTCGTTTGGTTTGAATATTGAGATTAATTATGCTAGGATTAGTTATATCGTGATTAATTATTTAGGGATTAGTTCCTATTGACTGTTTAGTATATTGTATTCCTGGGATTGTTAATTTTACTGCTCTATCCTGAGATTACTATTCCATCCCCTTGCAAGTATAAGTTATTCTAGTACTATTTTTATTCATGTTATAACTTATCTCGGGATTAGTAACCCAACAAGAAATAAGGTGGTGTTAAATTTTTATCCCAAAATTATTTTTTCTTATCCATCGTACCAAACGACTTGTTTAAAGGAGATTCAGTTCAGTGTTTCTAAAACTATCAAGATTTACTTGGTTGTAAAATATGTAACAATAGGATAGGTACTTGATAAACGGCCATATTACATGCTAATATTTCAATCAATGAACAATGCAGCTCATAACTCCTTTTAATTTTTAATTGATTTAGTTTATGGATTTAGCAAATTGACAAAATTGGTTTGATCTTCTTTGTTATAAAAAAAAACTTTACTCAAATCAATGCAGGGAACCTACGCTATTATCTATATTAATTCAAGATTTGGAAAAAAGGACTTACAACAACATAAAATCTAGTGGAATTTCGCAAGTGGGGTTCGAGGAAGATAAAATATACGTAGACTTGAGGTTGTTTCCGATTAGACCTTCCGCGAAAAAAGGACTTACATGACCCTATTTTATGAAGAAAGAAAAAAGACTTATCTGTAATGTAATGTTTTCATGGAAGACATCCCGTGAAGGCAGAGGCGGATCTAGAGTGTCGACGACGGGTTCAATTGAACCCATAACCTTCCACGCGTATAAAAAAAAGTAGATATGAATCCATAATTTATAAAAATATAATTGGGTTCAATGCTAAAACCTTAAAAATTAAATTCATAAAGTATAAATTCTGGATCCGCCTCTACGTGAAGGGGGTAGGGAAGATCAAAACTAGTATTTCTGAAAAGAACATAATACCTACCTTTTCTTTTTCTGTATATAGAGAACAAGAACAATAGTCCATTCTTTTTCCTATTGGAGTGAGTGTAATGGTCACTCAATCACTTGTATACAAGTGCAACAATCATCAGTTACTATAGTCATGTTATATACAATGAACGAGGTTTTTCCCAAGCCTTGGAACAGTTTTACTACATCATTGGAAAAGGATACTTTCTTGATGGGTTAAATACAGGTCGCAAAGCTTTTGTGGGAAATCTCATATACTTTTTGGCAAAAGAATACCTATTGGCTGCTATAAATACAAAGCACTAACTATTACTCACCGTTTGGTCCTCAAATAGACACATTACTATTATAGGAAGAAAACTCACACCCTCGCGTGGGCAAACCAGTCCTTGAATAATGCAAGTGCCCTTTGTAGACTAGCAATGACCCCGGCAAGGAGAAGGCGGGGGTATGTAACAGACGGAAGAAAATATGTATTCAAGATTTTAAACCATTGGAGCTAAGAAATATTGAGTCACAACGACTTTATGACGACAAATATTTATACTTAGATTATGAATTTAAACTTATAAAGGTTTTAACCTCATGAGAATTTCTGAGATTTGAAACTCCAACAAATTTTTAAACTCCAGTGCGGTGGAGTTGTATCATGTTTTATTTTGGAGTATTGCTACAAATAGCAGTTCATATTTATTGTTTATTTTTTTTAGCTATATGCAAAGTTTATACATTGATTATACACAATTATACATGTATTAATATATAAATTATGCATATATTATACCTCCATAGGCTACGGTTGGGTGGACGGCTATTTGGGTTAATTCTTCAACCTTTTTCGCGTCAAAAGAATGGCTAAATGTGTAATAGTTTTTGAAATAGTTGCTAAAGCTTGATTATCGGCCCAAAAGTGACTATATATAGTAAAAATTGCATGGGTCGCCCTAATTGGGCGCTCTTTTTTAATCTATAGCCGCTTTGTCTTTCCGTTTGCACCCGTATCCATTTTTTTTAAAAGCCATTTAAAAAGACCATTTTGCCCTTCCTTATTAAAAGACTACTTTCTCTCCAAGTATACGTTAGTCCTCTACTTTCTCTGTCTCTATCTCTCCCGTTATTCGCGTTTTTTGAAGTTCTTCTCTGAAATCAAACGGTTTTCGTCGTTGTTTTTAATTTTTCAACTGCTAGTCGTTGTTGTTCCCACATTAAGATTTAATCACAGGTACATTGCATTAACTTTCTGGGTTTTATTTTACGATATAATTTCTGATTTTGGTTTTGATAGTCATGTATTTATGATAAAATATTTTCTTAGGGTTTAGTTTGATAAGTGCATTAGTTTTACTTTTACGATTGTATTTTTAGGTTTTTTGAACGAGTGTTTATGTTGTTAATAAAAATTCTATAAATTCTTCTGTGATTAGACGTTCAAACTTTTAAAATTGTTGAGAGTTAAATAGATGATACTATAGTTCAATGATATCTTAGATATGAGCTGAAGTTTTTTTCATGTTTTGGCATTAATTTTGGATTTGAGTTTGTGTTTTGTTTTTTGTAAAAACTACAGCATGTTTTTTTGCTGAATGTTTTGTGCTTGTAACTGGTGAAGTTCAGCTTTAGGAGCTGAAGTTTTTGTGTTTGTAACTGGTGAAGTCCAGCTTTAGGAGTTGAAGTTTTTGTAATTGTAACTGGTGAAGTCTAGCTTTAGGAGCTGAAGTTTTTGTGTTTGTTACTGGTGAAGTCCAGCTCTAAAGCTGAAGTTTTTTTTTTAACTGTCGAACTTCAGCTCTAGAGCTGAAGTTTTTGTTTTATACCTGTTGAACTTCAGTTCTAGAGCTGAAGTTTTTATTTTATACCTATCGAACTTCAGCTCTAGAGCTGGAGTTTTTGTTTTATACCTGTCGAACTTCAGCTTTCTTAGGTATTGAGTTAACTGATCTTTTTGATAATGTAATGATGTTATTTTTTGTATCTTTTACTTTTTTTGAACAGATGGCTCCTAAAGCACCTAAAGATCCTAATGCAGCTAAACAAGGCAAAGCACCTAAAGCACCTAGACTACCTATGGTACCCCAAGGTCCTTATGTCCCTGCTCCTCCACCTACAAAACCAGGACAAAGATATTTTGAGTTTGGAGATTGGTTTAACTCTAAGGGTTACTGGAAGGGGAACCATGATTTGAAGAAATTAATTGCAACTTTCTTGACTCCTACACAACAGGATAAGCTTAATAATGGAACATTTAGATACATTATGGCTATGGAGAATTTCCAATACAACATGAAGTTGGTTCATTGTCTGTGTCTTTATCGAATATTCACCAATGATCGAGACTCTATTAGTTTTAAGATTTTTGGGCATGATGTTTCCTTCACCCTTGAAGACTTTCACATTATTTGTGGTTTGCGGATCACAACACACAATGTTGAAAAACCAATTAATCGAGAGAGCAATCTTCTGAAGTGCTATTTTGGTAAGTCCAAGGGTGTGACTTTGAATGATATTCGAAGTTTTATGACTCGCAATGAAATTCCAAAGAATGTTATGAATTATGTACACGTATGCGAGACTGATGATGATATAGTTAAGCTTATGAAAATTCTTGTTGTAGAGTCTATTCTGTTTGGGAAAAATACCGAGTTATGTGTGGTGGAGGAGTATGCATCTATTGTTGAAGATGATAAGGCTTGTGCTGAATATCCTTGGGGTAATATGGCTTATGAGAAACTCATTTATTCACTGAAACGTGCATTGGATAAGCAGAACAAATTCCATACTACTGAGTATAAACTTGGTGGATTTTCATATCCGTTATGTGCTTGGTTCTATGAGCGCTTCCCAGATGTTCCGGAGAAGTATATAAGAGAGGATGAGTACCTTGATACGCCTCAAGTTCCCAGGATGTTACATTATGTATGTGTGGGAGAGCATAAATTTCCCGAACTTTATTATATGTTCAGTAAACATGAAGTAAGTTACTTTTTTTTTTGTCTTTGTATTAATATGTTGATGTATTAGTTTTTTTCTCCTCATAATATACTTTTTGTATTAAACAGAGATATCGGGACTTTAGGGTATTGGATATAATTCCTACAGAAGAGGAATTGAATTCAATGCCTTTAATTGGGCAATTACCATGCAGTCAGATTCGTTCAAAGGTAGTTAATGTAGTTCCACGTACTCTGAGTCAATCAAAAGAGGAGAATCGAACTCCTGTCATTGGTAAATCACCACCTACTCTGAGTCGATCAAAACAAGCAAATCGAACTCATGTCATTGGTGAATCACCACGTAGACGGAATCGATCAAAAGAACCGAATAGAACTGCTTTTATTGGCGAAGCATCTCGTACCTAGAGTCGTTCTACCTCTTCTACATCTGACTTTGATAACAATGAATTATTTGAGACAATATGCTCTGTAAGTTTTGATCTGAAGTTTTTTGTGTTTGTTTTTATAAAAGTACAACATATTTTTTGAGCTGAAGTTTTATTTTATATCTGAGTTTTTTTGTGTATCTATTCTAGAGGTTAACGACTGAGGTTTAAAGGCATGCAGAAAAAGAAAGAACCACAGTCGTGAACGAATTTTTTGATAAGTTTAAAAAGGAGGAGTGAACTGCTATTGTGGTTGCGATTTTTGTAAAAGTGAAGGTAAGATAATTTATAGAGAAGTCTTTTTATTTGTGCTGATGTTATTCAGATTAATCATTATTAGTAATTTCTTTTCTAAGAATATTTCGATAAGAAGTTTGAACAATTGTTTACTATTGTCAATAAGTCAAATCGAATGGACGACATCAATTTTGATTTGAGTAAGCATCGAGAATATGACGGGATCAATAACTGTTACGAATATCCATCGGCTTTTGAAGGCGATCAACATGTTCAAGATCAAGTTGAAGAGAAACGTTCCAGTGCTGATAGACTGAGCAGAGATGGAAATAATGAAGCACAGTTATCAACTGAGAATATTGGAAGCAAGCAAGGTGCAGATAATCAAGTTGTTGAGATTGAAGAACATACTACTCATGATGTATTGCGTAAAGCCGCAGATGATAATACTACACATAATGAAGCGGCTGTTGAAGGCGATGAACATGTTCAACAACAGGGTGGAGAGGAACAATCCAGCATCTATAGACAGAGTAAAGATAGAAATGATGAAGAGTTAACAACTGAGAAAGGTGCAGATGATCAAGTTGTTGGCACTGAAAAACATGCACCGAGTTGTGCTTTGGAAAATTTGTTTGGTGATGGAGATCAAACACCTGTATGCACTATTAGGAAAGACGACCGATATCGAGGATTACTAGCTATTTTCAAAGAACTTCTAGGTGGTTATACACAGGAAATTGTTACTACAGGTACAAAGTGTAAAGTTTATAATATTTCAATGATACCTTAGATAGGAGCTGAAATTTTGTTTCATGTATTTGTGTTTTTTGTAAAAGCTACAACATGTTTTTTGGTGAATGTTTTGGTTTGTAACTGGTGAACTGCAGATATAGAGCTAAAGTTTTTGTTTTTGTAACTGTATTTTTTTTGGCAACTATCTATGTTTTTGTTTGTGACTGTCTAACTTTAGCCTTTTTAGAGTTGAAGTTTTAACTGTTTTTTTCCTGTAGTGAAATTTTCAGTACAGGTATAAATTTTTTCTATGTTTTATTTATAGAAAAATTAGTTGATCTGTTGCCCCTCTTTATGAATATGCAGTGGAAGTTGAAACTAGTTGTGCTTCAATTGACACAACTCAAAAACTCTCCGATGATGCTCAATTGAATGAAGGTAGAGTTGAGAAAAACCTTCTAGAGAATAATGCAATGATCCTCGACGTTGGTTTACAATTGAATGAAGCTGGAAAAGGAAAACCAGATAAAAAAGAGAAAAAGATTCGTATGGAGAGTATTAGGTTGAGATCTCCTTATGTTGTTCATAAAAATAAAAAAAAGCAAAGGGTTCAAGATTGGAAAGTAGGAAAGAATACAAGAAGGTGTCCCTTCCATTATGTTAATCAAGACAATAGATTGATGCAAAAATTTAAAGAGTGGTTGGAGATGGATACCAGTGAATATGATTCTAATCCATTCAGATTAGCTGGAGTTGATTTTACAAAATCATTCTTTACTGAGCTTATGGATCCTGACTCTGATCTTTCGGATGAAGTAAGTTATTAAGTTTGTTTTTTAAAATGTATTTCCCAACAGTTCAGCTTATTTTTATAGTAAAGTTTTTGCACTGTAATTTGAAATACTTTAGCTATATTCATAGTAATTTGTTGAAGTTTTTAAGCTTATTTGCTAAAACTTCAGCCTAACACTTCAAACTGAACATGCTTAAGTTTTTGTCATGTTGTTTGTAGTTGTGTAATGTATTTTTTATAAACTTTATATTGGTAATTTCACATGTTATCATTTGTTGTTGTTCATTTGCAGCATATTGATGTGGGCATATATTACTTGCGCAAAAAATATTGCTATCATCTTCCACGTTATCCAAAAGTAAGATGTACAGTAACATATTTAGTTTTCGATCAGTATATGACTATTCTAGATGATATTCATCCTTCAGAAGAAAAGATGAAGATAATTAATAAAAGGAAGCAAAAGAGAATGGAGGATAAAAAAAAGAGCAAATCAAAGAGAAAGAGGATATCCAAACAACAGCTTGAAGAAGAATTAGAAGAAGAAGCGGTTATTCAGCCACTTACGAACTTTAGTTGGTTTGAGAAAGAATCAACGAATGGAAAGGTGGCCAACTACGTAAAAGGGCTCGACCTTTCCTGTGGTATCTCATGGGCATCCGCCAAAAAAGTATTCTTTTCGTTTCGACTTAAGCTAAGGACGGGCCAGAAATCTACGCACTACGTTTTTGGAATTCTAGACTTTGAAGATAAAACTATATCTGTGTATGATTCCATAGGCACTGTAACATATGATCGTACGATTGAACATGTCAGAATTTATGCCCGATTGATCCCATACTGTCTCAAATGCTTGAATTTTGGGGAACATAATAAATTTTATGGGCAAAATCTTGTGGAAAAATTCAATACTATGTGGATGAACACCCCGCAATAAACTAACAGGTACGTGTTTCACATATGTTTTACCATGCATCTTACGTTTATTATTTTTTGCCCTTATGCTAACTATTCTTCAATTTCTTTTTCATGTTTTTTTTCTGTGTTGATTGTGGTATATTTGCTCTTAAGTTTATTGATTTGCGGTTGAACAGAGAAGATGTCTTCAATTTCGATTAAAGTCAGACATTGACATTTAGGAGAGAATTGACTGCCAATCTTTGGGCTCATGGAAAGTGAAAAAAAGATAGTGGCTATGAAACTCCTGAAGAACAACAAGGACATGATTATGGAGATTTTGAAGAGACTGTGTGAATTTTTTGATTAGAAGATTGGTTGAACATAATTTGTATTTTGTGAATATACATTAATTATTTTTTAATTCACTTTTTGTGTTACACAAATATATTTGTGTCTTTTATCATGAATTTTAAGTACATTTTTGTTTGAAAAAACTTAAGCATAAAGTAAATGACTTCTGCTTTTTAAGCTGAAGTTTTGGTTAAAAGTCATGACAAAACTATTGAATCCAACACAAAAACTTCAGCTTATCAGGTGCCGAAGTTATGGGCCGAAGTTTTTTGAAAAAGATTTAAGACAAAAACTACCGAATCCAACACAAAAACTTCAGCTTATCAGGTGCTGAAGTTTTGGAAATATACTAAAAAACTTCAGCACATTGGGCCGAAGCTTTTTGAAAAAGCTTTGAGACAAAAGCTATTGAATCTAACACAAAAACTTCAGCTTATCAGATGCTGAAGTTTTTGGAAATATACTAAAAAACTACAGCACATTGACCCAAAGTTTTTTGAAAAAGCTTTAAGACAAAAACTATTGAATCCAACACAAAAATTTCAGCTTATCAGGTGCCGAAGTTTTTGGAAATATACTAAAAACCTTCAGCACATTGGCCGAAGTTTTTTGAACAAGTTTTAAGACAAAAACTACTGAATCCAACACAAAAACTTCAGCTTATCAGGTGTTGAAGATTTTGAAAATATACTAAAAAACTTCAGCACATTGGGCCGAAGTTTTTTGAAAAAGCTTTGAGACAAAAACTATTGAATCTAACACAAAAACTTCAGCTTATCAGGTGCTGAAGTTTTTGGAAATATACTAAAAAACTTCAGCACATTGGGTTGAAGTTTTTTGAAAAAGCTTTAAGACAAAAACTATTGAATCCAATACAAAAACTTCATCTTATCAGGTGCCGAAGTTTTTGAAAATATACTAAAAAAATTCAGCACATTGGACAGAAGTTTTTTGAAAAAGTTTTAAGACAAAAACTACTGAATCCAACACAAAAACTTCAGCTTATGGAAATATACTAAAAAACTTCAGCACATTGGGCCAAAGTTTTTGGAAATATACTAAAAAACTTCAGCACATTGGGCCGAAGTTTTTTGAAAAAGTTTTAAGACAAAAACTACTGAATCCAACACAAAAACTCCAGCTTATCAGGTGCTGAAGATTTTGGAAATATACTAAAAAACTTTAGCATATTGGGCCGGAGTTTTTTGAAAAAGCTTTGAGACAAAAACTATTGAATCCAACACAAAAACTTCAGCTTATCAGGTGCTGAAGTTTTTGGAAATATACTAAAAAACTTTAGCATATTGGGCCGGAGTTTTTTGAAAAAGCTTTGAGACAAAAACTATTGAATCCAACACAAAAACTTCAGCTTATCAGGTGCTGAAGTTTTTGGAAATATACTAAAAAATTTCAGCACATTGGGCCAAAGTTTGTTGAAAAAGCTTTGAGACAAAAACTTTAGCATGTTTTGGTATTTTTTTTAACTTGTATCTTTTTTGCATTTTCTAGCTACTTTTTATCATTTATCACCTATATCACCTACTTTTTGTTGCCTTATTTTTTACTATTTTTTTTATTGCATTTACCAACTACTAGCATTTACCACTTACTTGTTTTGCCAAATACTTATCTTGTTACATTCAATTTCTCTGAACAAAAAATAGTTAACAATCTCTTCAACATTTATAGATATTAAATTGATTATGTACACTCTTTGGCTATATTAACAATCTCTTCACTTGTAAATTTCATAGTCATCCATAGACTTTTATCATATTTTTTTTTATTTGTATTCAAAGAAAAACAAGAAAATATTGGCTAAGACATGCTTATTGGGTGTAGCAGGGAGTTCGTGGGAAGCAAAGATAGTGAAGGAGAAGTCGAAATACTTCATATGTGAAAGAGAGTGGCCAGATCAAACACTCAAGCACCAGGACAATTTGCTCTTTTTACTAGTTGATAAATCTACCTTTTAGGAAAAGAGCAAATTTCCTGGGGCTTGAGTTTTTGATGTGGCCAGTCTCGTCACATATGAAGTATTTTGGACTTCTCTTTCACTATATTTGCTCCACGAATTTCCATATGCACACCAGTAAGCACGTCTTTAGCCAATATTTTCTTATTTTTTTCTTATGAAAGAAGACGGTAGTTGCTAAAAAAATTATAGTACTAAACTTCGTCAACCTGTGTCTGGAAGAAAACGCTTTGGTGGAAGACATAGTGAAGGTTCATGGAATGTGGTTAAGAAAACCAAGAAGAGCAACTAGGACATGACTATGGAGAATATGAAGACACTCTATGAATTTTTTGAATAGAGAATAACGTGTAAACAAAGAACTAATTTTTTTTCCAAGGATGTAAGAGAAAATAAAATTGGATTTTGTGAATATAAATTACTTTGTGTGAGTTATGTGACTTGGATTGATTCAAATATGTTTGTGTCTTTTTTCATGAATTTAAAGTATATTTTTGTTGAAATTCAGCATGCTAAACTTGAGCATGAAGTAAATAAATTTTTGCTTTTTAAGCTGAAGTTTTGGTTAAAAGTCATAACAAAAGTGTCAAATGTAGGACAAAAACTTTAGCTCATCACTAAATACACTAAATAACTTCAGGATTTTCTGCGTAAGTTATTTGAAAATTCTTTACGACAAAAACTATCGAGTCCGGGACAAAAACTTCAGCTTATCGAGTGCTGAATAAATGTACTAAATAACTTTAGCACATTGGGCAGAAGTTTTTTGAAAAAGCTTTAGGACAAAAACTATTGAATCCAACACAAAAATTTCAGCTTATCAAGTGCTGAAGTTTTTGAAAATATACTAAAAAACTTCAGCACATTGGGCCGAAGTTTTTTGAAAAAGCTTTAGGACAAAAACTATTGAATCCAACACAAAAACTTCAGCTTATCAGGTGCTGAAGTTTTTGGAAATATACTAAAAATTTCAGCACATTGAGCCGAAGTTTTTTGAAAAAGCTCTAAGAGAAAAACTTTAGCATGTTTTGGTATTTTTTAAAGTTGATACTTATCCTTTTGCATTTACTATCTACTTTTTATCTTTTGTCAACTACTTCATCTTTCATTTAAATTTGTTTGACTATATAGTAAATGATTCGAAAAGTTATTTTTCAGGCTGAAGTTATTTTTTTACTATAGAAAAACTATGGGGCTAAAGTTACATTTCTTTTTGCATTTACCACATCCTTCTTTACCACCTACTTATCTTGTGTCATTCAATTTCTCTGAACGTAAAACAGTAAAAACAACTGAAAAGTTACTTTTACATTTATAGATATTAAATTAATTTGGTGAACTCTTTGTCCATATTAACAATTCAGTTGAAAATTTCATAGTCATTCATAGACTTCTATTATATTTCTTTAAATTTATATTCATCCTTAGTCTTTCAGCTTTTGTTAAAGAAAAAATGTCTGGTGCAAGCGGAAGTGGGAAGCCTAATATAGATGAAATTATGAAGAAGTTGGAGTCTTTGAAGTGTGAGTGGTACAATAACAAACCAATGGCTAATCTTATGATTTTGTGGGATCAAATAAAGGCTGATTGGGAGAGAAACAGACCAAAGCTCTGTGCCAATCAATCATTCCAGAACAGGCTTAACATGGAACGTAGTTGTGGAGATTATTTAACCTCTGTAACGACCCCAACCCCAGTCGTGATGGCGCCCAACACACTGCTAGGCAAGCCTGACCAATTAACAATCTTAACCCGTTTCTCATACAGTTCATTATTAGCTAACACAATTAAATTATCAAATCATCATATTAGAAGTCTGAAATAAGAGTTAAACATGCAGAATTTCGAATAATAATTCTACTACATAGCCCATATAGATATGGTGTCACAAGTCTGAGCCTCTAATACAAGTTCAATGGCCTAATACATAGCAATCTAGGGAATGCAGATAAAGTAAGAGAATAGAAGGGAGAGATCAAGGCTGCGAATGCAGTGCAACTACCTCGATGCTCCCGGATATGCGCCGTCCGACTAAAAATCCTCAATAGCCTCAGATGCACCTGAATCTGCGCTCAACGTGCATGGAGTAATGTGAGTACTCCGACCCAGTGAGTAATAAGCATAGATGTGACGACCCGACCTGTCGTCTCATGAGTTACCGCTCTGTTCCTACATTTTCTTCTTCTTTATGCTTCATTATCAGTGTCTTGTGTGAACGAGTTGGTTTGGATTGATTTTAGAAGAAGAAGAGACACTTAGTCTCTTTAAGGAAGGTTTATTTTGGAAAAAGTCAATCGGATGTTGACTTATGTGTTAGAGAGCTCCGTTATGGATTTCGATGATTCTGTTAGCTTCGGAGGGTGATTTGTGACTTAGGGGTGCGATCGGAAGTGATTTCGGAAGTCCGGTGTAGAATTAGGCATGAATTGGCAAAGTTAGTATTTTGGCGAATTCCGGTTGATAGGTGAGATTTGGATCCGAGGGCCGGAATGGAATTTTGAGAGTTGCTGTAGATTCGTTAGGTGATTTGGGATATGTGTGCAAAATTTCAGGTCATTCGGAGGTGTTGTGGTCGGGTTTTTGATCAAATGCGTGTTTCAAAAGTTTTAGAAGAACTTAGGTTTGAATCCGATGTAATTTGATGGTTTTGATGTTGTTTGAGGTGTTTTAATGATTGGAACAAGTTTGAATGATGTTATAGGATGTGTTGGTACTTTTGGTTAGGTCCCGGGGGTCTCGGGTGAGTTTCGGGTGGTCATCGGACCATTTCCTAAGTTAAAAGATGCAGATTTCTCATTTAAGGTGTTGCAGGGAATTTACTCTTCGCGTTCGGGTAAAGGGTCACGCGTTCACGAAGAAGGAGTTGGGAGTCAGGTGATTTTCTCTACGCGTTCGCGTTCGTAGAAGGTCGGAGAATTGTGCTTCGCGTTCGTACCAGCCCAATTGCGTTCGCGCATAAGGAATAGAGGGCTAGTGATGATTGGCCTTCGCGTTCGCATGAACAAGGTCGCATTCGCGTATGAGGGGAAGGCTGAGCATCGCGTTCGCGGGGTTAATCTCGCATTTGCATAGGGCTAATTTTGGAAAATTAAATGTGGTGCTTCTCGTTCGCGAGGCAGCAGTTGCGATCGCGATGAAGGATTTCCACGTCTGGGCAGAAAGTTTATAAATATTTCATCCGCGATTTTTAGCCATTTCCCCCCAATGGTTGATCATTTTGAGAGCTTCTTGGTGGATATTGAAAAGAGATTTAAGGGGAATCGATTGGAGGTAAGATTTTTGAACTTAAAACTCGTTTTTATTGTAAAATCCACCTAGAAATTCATGGAAATTAAGCCTAAAATTGATGAACTAGGGCTTGAGATTTCGAAATTTGATTTGGGGATTTGAGGGACCATTTGATATCGGATTTTAGAACTTTTGGTATGTATGAACTCATGAGGAGATAAGGAATCTATTGATGTGAAAATTTTTGAGATTCGAGAAGTGGGCCCGGGGCTCGGGTTTTGCTAATTTTGAGATTTTTGCTATTTTTCAATTAGTTTCAATTGGGTATTGTCCCATTGGCATATTGTGATATATTCGCTCTGATTTTGGATAGATTCGAAGCACGTGGAGCCCAATTTGAGGGGCGAAGGCGTCGCAAGTGTCACTCCCTAAATCGAGGGACATGACCGGCGCCCGACCAGGTAGCCCCAGTCAAGCGGACCTGGGTGCCTTTCCTAACCCACGTGTTACCCCTGTATTTTTCATGACTTATTAACCAAAGGATTAAGCAGTTTATAATTGAAATCACACTTTTTCAAACATTCACAACATGCTTAATTACTTAACAAATTTACAACTTACAAGGCCCGACATATATCTACATAAGTCCATAA
>MU768346.1:180226-209237 GCA_026770625.1 Nicotiana glauca
CGCATAATGGACCGCAGAATTGCTCCCAAAAACTAAATGTTCTGACACGATCTGCGACAAGAATGCGGTCCGCATTCGTGTTCAGCGGTCGCATAATGCGCTGCAAAATTGACCCCCAAAAATCCCTGAGGGATTTATGCGATGATTTTGCGGTCCGCATTTTTGACTATGCGATCGCATATTGGACCGCATTTTCAACATAAATTTGACAAACCTTCTGATACACTCTGCGGTAGGAATGCGGTCCGCATAGCTGATCTGCGACCGCAGAAATGACAATTTTCTGGAAAAATTTATTCTTTTGATTTTTAAAGCTTAGATCACCATCGAGGGTCCGAACCGCTCCTAACACAATATTCGTACCTTGACACTATGAGCTACTAGGTTTTAAGCACAAAATTTTACGGGGCCTTACATCGAGCTAGAGATTTCCTTGATTCGAGATGAGTAATGATTGTAAATGACATCTTGAGGGTTTGAAACCCCGGATTTGCACATCATAGTGCTGTATTGAGGTGACTTGAACGCTGGATGACGAGTGTGGGGTAGAGCACCATTGGGAATTATAACTTGGTCCGTCCCGATTGATGAATTTGCTGCATAGTTGACGAAATTACTTGTTATCATCATATTTTGGGTTGATTACCATATTTGGGCTTCGTGCCAGCTATTTGAACTCTTCGGGGATTATTGTTGATAATTCCTCACTGTTCTAATTATATAATTGAACTCGGTCATGTATTTCCCACTGTTTTAGAACTCAGCCAAGTGTATTATGCCTTAAATACTCGAAATGATATATCTAAAAAAATATTTTGAGCTGAGCATCATGCTTTATTGTTGCCCGAGTGGCTTATGTGGTTTCTGTTGACTGAGTAAGGTCGAGGGCCTGTATGGTGAGGATACTTATGGATCGGGCTGTATGCCGTAGCAGTGTGACATTGATATTGATATAAGGCTGAGGGCCTAGATTGATACCACGAGATGGCTTGTTATTGCGCTTGGGCCATAAGGGGCCCCTCCCGGAGTCTGCACACCCCCAGTGAGTGCCGTCGATGATAAATGGATTGGTCTACATGCCGCAGCGATATGCGGAGCGGGTTGCATGCCGCAGCAGTACCGGTACTATTTGATGTGTTTGCATTATCTTATTTGTCTGCTATTATCTGTTGTTTTGTGCTACTTCTTGCAATATAGACCTGATACTCTAGTATTCTTTGATAACTGAGTGTTGTGCCCGCAGGGTGGAAATTCTGTGCTTATCTGCACTATTTGTTTTGCATTTGTTTGCGTAACCGCTGAAAAAGGACATTTCAAAAGAGGCTTAAACTGAGTTAAGATGTTTTTCTAAATATTTCATAGCTTCACTATTTTCTAAAAAGGGTTTACACTGCTTCTATATATCATGATGATTTACCATACGTGATTTCTTACCGCCTCAGTTGTTATTTATCTTTATTACTCACTGAGTTAGAGTACTCACTTTACTCCATGCACCTCCTGTGCAGATGCAGGTATCTATTCACCTGGTAGAGGGTTTTGGCCGATCTGAGGCGGAGTTATATGAGTTAAGGAGGTGACTGCCAGCGTTCGCAACACCATTTTCCTCTCCTTTGTTCATTATTCCGATTTTGTATACTTTAGGACTGGTAGTGGATTTACATTCTGATAGATGCTCGTGACTTATGACACCCCGGTTTGGACTGTGTTTGGGTTTTATTATGCACTTATTAAAGAGATCTTTTGATAGACTGTGGTTATTTTAAAATATATTAAAGCTGCTTATTAAAGTTAACTATTCTAAAAAAGATAAGTTGGGTTAGTTGGCTGGCCTCGTCTTTACGAGAGGCGCCATCACGACCGGTGCGGGGTTTGGGCCGTGACAAGTTGGTATCAGAGCCTAGGTTACATAGGTCTCACGAGTCATGAGCAGGTTTATTAGAGTCTCACGGATCGGTACGGAGATGTCTGTATTTATCCTCGGGAGGCTGCAGAACATTTAGGAAAACTTCATATTCTTGAATTCTTATCGTGCGTCCTTTGATTCAGCTTGAAAAGTAACTCTTGAAATTCCTTCCACTTATTCGTATGCACGAACGAGCGCTCAGTATCAGATGTACCTTAATGGCTTGTGATTCCCTGATTAAGGGGGTGAGAAGTGATCTCTGTGAGTTGATGTTGGGCCAGTCTGGTGGACTTGAGGCCGGATTTTTGCCTATGGCTTGAGCACCAAGGTGCTGATTACGTGAGCTGTGTTTTTGAACTTATACGTTCAGTATTGTTCCTATTAGTGGGAATGATGGTTGGGTAGCTATGTGATGAGTATGTTAGTACTGCGAGAGGTATCTATATGACTTGGAAGTGATGAGGAAGGTCTGCTGGATGATAGATGAACTATTAAGTGTATGATCTCCATTGTGATTGGATGTGTAGCCTCGAGTTATGGGCGTGTGAAGAATCTTTTCAAGACTCCTAGTTGGGAGTGAAGTAAGTTGCATGTTGCGATATGAGTTCAGACTCAGGAAGACTAAGTGACTGTGTAATGTGTATGACGGTGGAAGGTATACAGAAATGTTATATTGAGGCGAAGCAGGTGGGTATCTCCTGCGGAGTGTTCTGAAGTGGTGTGATCCCTATGTTGTCTGTTAGAAGATGTCAATCACAAGTGAAATACACGTTTTGAAATCTAAATTGGTCGCTTAGAGAGTGGGTGTATCTGTTGCGAAGGTGAAGGTGAGAATTGCAGAAGAGTTAAATTCTAACTGATCTATGTTATCACAAGCTTATAAGGGATTTGAGTTAATCTCACTATGATATTATGATAGCAATAGAGTACATGCGTATGATTTATTGAGTGCGTTTTGATCTATAGCTTCGAGCCAAGTTGGGGAGTTTGCTATTGATTAAGTTTATTGCACGGCTAAGTGCTATGTTGGTTCTAATTTGAGGTGCGTTGGTGAGTCTGTTATGGCTTACGGAGATTGGGGTCGAGGATGGCTGTGAAGGAATTTATTTTTATTTTCAAAGGTTATGCGGTGCCTCGTATGTGTGTGAGAATCACAGGATGTCTTAAGTTGCTGTTAGTAAAGAGTGCTCGGTGCATAGAGTAGGAAGATACTTGCTTGTATTGTGATAAGGTCATATCTTGCGGTGTCAGAATGCTAATGAGGCATGGGTGGTTCTATTCATTGGATCAGGCTAAATGCAGTTAAATAAAGTAAATGACTCCCGAGAATGGTACTAATGTGTTTGAGATTCTACATGTGACAATTGGGTATCTTGAATTTGTATATGTGATTAGAACTGAGTCTCCATTGGGAGAGATCAAGATGTGTAATTTTTCTATATCAATTATGGGATTCTATGTAGCACTATCAGGAAGGTGCATGTAATGGTTCGGAATCCGTAGAATGTTCTATGATGTTTTGACTTGCGATGTAGCAGTTGGAAGGTATAAAATGATTCGTGGGATGTGAGAAAGCATGGTCTCGTGATTCAAAGTCACTCAGGATGAGTGTGGATGGATGGTGTTATATGTTGAATGCAGTTACTATTATTCCTAGGGCAAACAGGGTAAGTCGAAAGAAGATGGATTGGTTAGCCATATATCTATTGGCATATTGGTGGTAGAGATCAATTCCTTCAGCATGATCAAGCTACGCGTGTGATTTGTGGCGGTACAGGTGAGGCCTGTCATCCGTCGTAATTGATGTTATTCAAGAGTATTCCATTGTTATGGGCGTATTACGTGTAGGCGGATTCCAAAAGGGTCATGGTGGGTTAGACCACTACTTAGAGATTTGCATATGCTACGGTTATGAGAATTCACCTGTGTGTTGCTATGGTTCTCATGAAGTGAGTTAAGTGGAAAGTTTTATATGATGAAGTGTTAATCTAATAATGGTTCCGAAGCTGGGATGAAGAGCGTGTTCTATCGTATGTTGGCATGTTGGGTGCAATGAGTGGTATGGAATTTGAAGTGAAGATAGAGGTAACAACTCGGTATGGACAAGGATGTCATGAGGTCGGATGAGCAGGGAAAAAGTCTCGACGTTTAAGGTAAATTGGTATTGTCTTTAGCGTCACCTGAGAATAGTGTTTTGTGAAAAGGCTTTGCACCGTGGTTAATGATTCTTGATCGCTTTTCAGCATTAGTGCGGTCGGTGGTTTGGAGGTACGGCCCAGTTATTCGTAATGGTTGGTTGTGGGAGGGTGTCCCAAAGGAAGATTGTGTAAGTATGGCAGTTAGTCACTTGATTGATTGAAGACTTGAACCAAGTATGAAGGTTGTGATAATATCGTTGAATTGAGAAAATATGCCCGGAGGGCACTTAGTCTATTGAGTTGTGGACTACGAATGATTTCTCTGACAATGATGGATGTTCTTATGTGTTACGAGCGAAAGATGAGTTGTTAGGGACCTTTGAAAGGTAATTAACCTAGTTCAGTGCGATCATAATCGGCTTGAGGTCGGTGGATGGATTCAAATGTGAATATAGGCTCTATGTCAGGCCAAACGGGTTCATTTCAGTGATGCGCTCCTTATGGAGGAGGAGTCAGGGTGTTATTTCGTTGCCAGATATTTTATGCAGTGATACACTGCGTCGTGTGAGTTATGAGACGGTTTGAGAAAATGCTTATGTGTTGAGGATCCGCGTAGAAATGATGTTTATGAGCAAAATGGCTCTCGAGATTCAGATTGTATATCGCACCTCAATTGAGCTTGAGTTTTGGTAGCTTATAGCGCTATATGTCCCCTCAGGGACAGTATTATGCACTTAGCGTGCTTGTGACCGAAACTCGGTATTTATATTAATGAGCAATTTAACTCGATGTACACCTCTTTTGGTGAATGTTATGTGTAGATCGAGTGGCACGCCGCCATGAGTGTGTTATTTGGATCGGGTTGCGCACCGCAACAGTGTGATATTGAGCATAGTTTCCTATATGTTATTTTTGTATGCTTTACTTCCTATTTTTCTAAGGAGAGCACGTATTAGTGCGCGATTTAGGTAGTTCCTTCCAGAGTTCGTCTTTCTTTTTGTACCGCGTTTTAATCGGTAGTCTATCGGCACTTTATGGTATCATATGAGACTTTTGATTATGTACGGGGTGGCTTATTGCCTAAGCGGTTTGTACTGGATAAGGTCACGCATTGGGGCAAAGTTATGCGAATGTATGATATTGCGAGTTAGATTCGTGTGTTCTGTCTCTATGATGGGAGACGGGTTCTCCGTCTTGTGTTGTGGTGGTACTGGAGAGCTTGAAGTACAACTCTTTCATTTGAGTCATTTTCATGAATTGAGTATGTTCGGACTGTTGCTTATTGGTGCGCGTATTGTGCGAGTTGTGGCTTAGTCCTGTATTAATGTGTAATGTCACCAGAGTAGTGTGTTAATTAGATGAGATCGTTGGGATCTTTAATGAGTACGAGCAGATTCGATTTTAGTATGTTGGAAGGATAATATCGAGCTTCGACTTAGAAATTTGATGTGGTATTTGCCAAAGGAGAAGTGGTTTCATGAATGGTTGATCTGAGAAATGGTTATGGTTTATTGCGTGTTTCATTTATCGTTGGCAGTACATGAAAGTGTTGGAATGATACTTTAGCTAATAAGGGGTTTTCTATCGGTAATTGGTTGTTGTGGGCAGCTGTTGTGAATGGAAGTTATCGCCGCATGTGCTTGAGTTATGTGGTATATCATATAATTGCACCTGAGGTTGCAAGTATGAGTTATTACAGCTGGTTCAGGCTTATTCTGAATAGAGATGTGAGGTCCTGATCTTGTGTATGACTTCGGCAGGAAAAATGTGGTTCTATGATTTATAGGCTGGACTGGATTGTGTAATTGTAGTTAAAAATGTGTTATCGGACCTATATGAGATAGGGTGACGTGGGATCACCCCCGGGTATATGCATAGTAAGGTTACTCAGCGATTGGTTGGCTTTTAGAACAACTCTGGGTACACTCGAGGACGAGTGTTTGTTTAAGTTGGGGAGGATGTGATGACCCGACCCATCGTCTCATGAGTTACTGCTCTATTTCCCCCATTTTCTGCTTCTTTATGCTTTATTATCAGTGCTTTGTATGAACGAGTTGGTTTGGATTGATTTTAGAAGGAGAAGAGACACTTAGTCTCTTTAAGGAAGGCTTATTTTGGAAAAAGTCAACCGGATATTGACTTATGTGTTAGAGGGATCGATTATAGATTCTGATGATTCGGTTAGCTTCGGGGGATGATTTGTGACTTAGGGGTGCGATCGGAAGTGATTTCGGAAGTCCGGTGTAGAATTAAGCTTGAATTAGCAAAGTTAGTATTTTGGCGAATTCCGGTTGATAGGTGAGATTTGGATCCGAGGGTCGGAATAAAATTCCGAGAGTTGTTGTAGCTTCTTTAGGTGATTTGGGATGTGTGTGCAAAATTTCAAGTCATTCGGAGGTGTTTTGGTCGGGTTTTTGATCAAATGAATGTTTCGGAAGTTTTAGAAGAACTTAGTTTTGAATCCGATGTAATTTGATGGTTTTGATGTTGTTTGAGGTGTTTTAACGATTGAAACAAGTTTGAATGATGTTATAGGATGTGTTGGTACTTTTGGTTGAGGACCTGGGGGCCTCGGGTGAGTTTCGGGTGGTCAATCGGACCATTTCCTAAGTTAAAAGCTGCAGATTTCTCATTTCAGGTGTTGCAGGGAATTTACTCTTCGCGTTCGCGTAAAGGGTCAAGCGTTCGCGAAGAAGGAGTTGGGAGGCAGGTGATTTTCTCTACGTGTTCGCGTTCGATGGTCCGCATTCGTGGAAGGTCGGAGGATTGTGCTTCGCGTTCGCACCAGCCCAATCACGTTCGCGTATAAGGAATAGAGGGCCAGTGATAATTGGCCTTCGGGTTCGCATGAACAAGGTCGCATTCGCGTATGAGGGGAAGGCTGAGCATCATGTTCGCGGGGTTAATCTTGCATTCGCATAGGGCTAATTTTGGAAAATTAAATGTGGTGCTTCGCATTCGCGAGGCAGTAGTCGCGATCGCAATGAAGGATTTCCAGGTCTCGGCAGAAAGTTTATAAACATTTCATCCGCGATTTTTAGCCATTTTTCCCTCATGGTTGATCATTTTGAGAGCTTCTTGGTGGAGATTAAAGAGGAATTCAAGGGGAATCGATTGGAGGTAAGATTTTTGAACTTAAAACTCATTTTTATTGTGAAATCCACCTAGAAATTCATGTAAATTAAGCCTAAAATTGATGAACTAGGGCTTGAGATTTTGAAATTTGATTTGGGTATTTGAGGGACCATTTGAGGTCGGATTTGAGAACTTTTGGTATATATGAACTCGTGAGGAAATAAGAAATCTATTAATGTGAAAATTTCTAAGATTCGAGAAGTGGGCCCGGGGCTCGGGTTTTACTAATTTCGAAATTTTTGCTATTTTTTTATTGTTTTCGATTGGGTATTGTCCCATTGGCATATTGTGATGTATTCGCTCAGAGTTTGGATAGATTCGACGCACGTGGAGCTTGATTTGAGGGGCAAAGGCGTCGCGAGATAGAGATTTCGCCGGTTCGAGGTGAGTAATGATTGTAAATGACATCCTGAGGGGTTGAAACCCCGGATTTGCACATCATAGTGCTGTATTGAGGTGACTTGCACGCTGGATTGCGAGCGTGGGGTAGAGCACCATTGGGAATTGTGACTTGGTCCGTTTCGATTGATGAATTTACTGCATAGTTGACTGAAATTACTTGTTATCATTATATTTTGGGCTGATTGCCATATTTGGGATTCGTGCCAACTATTTGAACCCTTCGGGGACTGTTGTTGACAATTCCTCACTGTTTTAATTATATAATTGAACTCAGTCATGTATTTCCTACTATTTTAGAACTCAGCCAAGTTTATTATGACTTAAACACTCGAAACGATATTTCTAAAAAAATATTTTGAGCTGAGCATCATGCTTTATTGTTGCCCGAATTGCTTATGTGATTTCTGTTGACTGGGTAAGGCCGAGGGCCTGTATGGTGAGGATACTTATGGATCGGGCTGCACGCTGCAACAGTGTGACACTGATATTGATATGAGGCCGAGGGCCTAGATCGATGCCACGAGATGGCTTGTTATTGCGCTTGGGCCGTAAGGGGCCCCTCCTGGAGTCTGCACACCCGCAATGAGTGCCATCGACGATAAATGGATCGGGCTGCACGCCGCAGCAATATATGGAGCGGGCGCAATATAGATCTGATACTCTGGCATTCTTTGATAACTGAGTGTTGTGCCCACGGGGCGGAAATTCTGTGCTTATCTACACTATTTGTTTTGCATTCGTTTGTGTAACCGCTAAAAAAGGACATTTCAAAAGAGGCTTAAACCGAGTTAAGATGTTTTTCTAAAGATTTCATAGCTTCAATGTTTTCTAAAAAGGGTTTACACTGTTTCTATATAGCGTGATGATTTACCATACGTGATTTCTTGCTGCTCAGTTGTTATTTACGTTTATTACTCACTGAGTTGGAGTACTCACTTTACTCTCTGCACCTCGTGTGCAGATGCAGGTATATATTCACCCGGTAGCGGGTTTTGGACGATCAGAGGTGGAGTTATATAAGTTAAGGAGGTGACTGCCAGCGTTCGCAGCACCATTTTCCTCTCCTTTGTTCATTATTCCGGTTTTGTATACTTTAGGCCTGGTAGTGGATTTACATTCTGATAGATGCTCGTGACTTGTGACACCCTGGTTTGGGCTGTATTTGGTTTTTATTCTGCACTTATTAAAGAGATATTTTGATAGACCGTGGTTATTTAAAAATATATTAAAGCTGCTTATTAAAGTTAACTATTCTAAAAAAAGATAAGTTGGGTTAGTTGGCTGACATCGTCTTCATGAGAGGTTCCATCACGACTGGGAAGGGGTTTGGGTCATGACAATAAATAATGACTGAGAGTAAGAAATCATAGAGGAACACAGAGTAATCTACATTGCAGCAGTTTAAAAAAACAAGTAATATGAAAGTGATAAACCAATGAAATCGAAATGTGGAAATGCTATAGCAAATAAGCAATTAAGTGACAGATATGTATAAAGAAAATCAACACATAGAATGGTACCCTATAGTACCCGCTACGGCGTGCAGCCCGATCCATTTATTTATCGTCGACGGCACTCACTGGGGGTGTACAGACTCCGCGAAGGGCCCCTTACGACCCAAGCGCAATAACAAGCCTTCTCGTGGCACCAATCTAGGCCCTTGGCCTCATATCAATATAAGAATAACACTGCTGCGGCGCACAGTCCGATCCCATAGTATTCTCACATCTGGACCTTGGCCATACTCAGTCCCGAAATCATATAAGCCCCTTGGGCATTAGTAAAAAAGTAACTCTCAGCCCAAAAATCATTTAACATATCATTTTAGTTTCAAAATCAAGTAAAAGTGGCTAAGTTGTAAAACAGTAGAAAACGGTACGATTGAGTTCAAGTGGTAAATCAAAACAGTGAGGGAATAGTGATAAAAACTTCCTGAAGGGTTCAAATAGTTGCACGAAGCCCAATTATGACAATCAGTCCAAATAATGATGATATCAATCAAGCTTCGATCAAATACGCGGTAAAAGCATCACTCGGGACGGACCAAGTCACAATCCCCAATAGTAAACGACCCTACGCTCGTCATTGAGCGTGTGCCTCACCTCAATATAGCAGTACGATGTGCAAATCAGGGTTTCAAACCCTCAGGGCATCATTTACATTCATTACTCAACTCAAACCGGCCGAACTCTAGCTTGCTATGCCCTTGCCTCTCAAATCGGCTCCTCGCGTGCCAAATCTGACCAAAACCAGAGCGAATACAACACAATAGGCTAAGGGAACAAAACCCAAACGAAAACAATAAAAAAATATCAAAAATACCCAAATTAGCAAAACCCAAACCCTGGTCCAACTTCTCGAAACTCAAAATTTTTTACATCAACGGGTTCCTTGTCACTCCACGAGTCTATGCATATAAAGGACACCAAAATTGGAGTCCAAATGACCCCTCAAATCCTAATTTAAAATCTCAAAATCCCAAGCCCTAGTTCTTTCATTTTCGTCTAAACTTCCCTGAATTTCTAGGTTAATTTCACTTTATAATCACGTTTTTGTTTCATAAAACTTACCTCCAATCAATCCTCTTCGAATCCCTATTCAATTTCTCCCAAAGATCTCTCAAAATACTCAATAATGGAGGAAAAATGACTTAGGCTCGCGGATGAAATGTTTAAAAACCTTCAGCCCAGCTTCTGGAATCCCTTCTACGCGAACGCGGTCAAACCCCCACGTTCGCGATGCACAAATATTTCCTTGACCAACATTACCCTTTGCAAACGCGGTACCCTACCCACGAACACAAAGCTTCCACTGCCTCAACTATGCGAATGCGACCCCTTGGCCGCGAACGCGAAAAACAACACAAACGGGACCCCAGATCCTCCTATGCGAATGCGAATAACTCCCCGCGAACGCGAAGCACTAAAAACTCACCTTCCGCGTTCGTGGACCCACTATTGCGAATGCAAAGAACAAAAATAGTCTTGCAAAAAATTCTTCTATGCAATCGCGGCCCAAGGCTCATGATCGCAAAGACCAAATTACCCCTGCAACATCTTCTGCAATTTCTGCAATTTATCAAGGTTCAAAACTTCCCGAGGCCCTCGGAACCTCAACCAAAAGCACCAACACTTCCTAAAACATCATTCAAACTTGTTCCAATCATCAAAATACCTCAAACAACACCAAAACCATCAAATTACGTCGAATTCAAGCCTAAGTTCTTCTAAAATTTCCGAAACACGCATTTGATCAAAAACCCAACCAAATCACCTCCGAATGACCTGAAATTTTACACACACATCCCAAATCACATAAAGAAGCTATATCAACTCTCATAATTCCATTCGAACCCTCAGATCAAAATCTCACCTATCAACCGGAAATCGCTAAAATACTAACTTCGCCAATTCAAGCCTAATTCTACACCGGACCTCCAAAACCAATTTCGATCACACTCCTAAGCATCAAATCACCTCCCGAAGCTAACCGAACCATCGGAATTCACATCCGATCTCTCTACACATAAGTCAACATCCTTTTGACTTTTCCAACTTAAGCCTTCTTAAAAGAGACTAAGTGTCTCATTTCTTACCAAATTCCACTCCAACACAAACCAAATCAACTCGACCACATAAGACACGAATAACGAAGTAGAATATGGGAAAATGAAGCAGTAACTCATGAGACGACGGGTCGGGTAGTCACATCCTCCCCAATTTAAACAAATGCTCGTCCTCGAGTGAGTCAAGAAACATACCTGAAGCCTCAAATAGGTGAGGATATCTACTCTACATCTCCCGCTCGGTCTCCCAGGTAGCCCCCTCCACGGGCCGACCTCTCCACTGCACTTTCACTAAAGCAACATCCTTTGACCTCAACTTCTGAACCTGACACTCCAAAATGGCTGCTGGCTCTACATCATAAGTCAAATCACCCTCCAACTAAACCGTACTGAAATCCAGAACATGTGACGGGTCTCCAATATACTTCCGGAGCATAGAAACATGGAAAATTAAATGCACACTCGACAAGCTGGGTGGCAAGGCAAGCTCATAAGCCACCTCCCCAATCCTCCGAAGTACATCAAAAGGCCCAATAAACTGTGGACTCAACTTTCCTTTCTTTCCGAATCTCATAACACCCTTCATGGGCGAAACCTTCAATAGGACTTTCTCACCAACCATGTAGGATACATCTCGAATCTTCCTGTCCGTATAACTCTTCTGCCTCGACTGTGCCGTACGAAGTATCTCCTGAATTACCTTCACTTTATCTAAAGCATCCTGAACCAAATTTGTCCCCAATAGCCTAGCCTCACGGGGCTCGAACCTACCAACTGGAGATCTACACCACCTCCCATACAAAGCCTCGTATGGAGCCATCTGAATACTCGACTGGTAGCTGTTGTTATACGCAAACTCTGCAAGCGGAAAAAACTAATCCCATGACCTCCAAAATCAATAACACGGGAGCGTAGCATATCCTCCAATATCTGAATGGTGCGCTCCGACTGTCCGTCTGTCTGAGGGTGAAAAGTTATGCTGAACTACACCTAGGTGCCCAACTCTCGCTGAACAGACTTCCAAAACTGGGAAGTAAACTGAGTACCCCTATCTGAGGTGATGGAAACCGGAATACCATGCAACCGAACAATCTTCTAGATATAAATCTCTGCCAGACGCTCTGAGAAATAAATAGTACAGATAGGAATGAAGTGCGCAGACTTGGTCAGCCTGTCTACAATCACCCAAATAGCATCGAACTTCTTCAAAGTTCGTGGGAGTCCGGTAACAAAATCCATAGTGATCCTCTCCCACTTCCACTCGGGGATAACCATCTGCTGAAGCGATACACCCGGTCTCTGATACTCATATTTCACCTGCTGACAATTGAGACACCGAGCTACAAACCCCACAACATCCTTCTTCATTCTCTGCCACCAGTAATGCTGTCTAAGATCCTGGTACATCTTCGCGACACCCAGATGAATGGAATACCACGAGCTATGAGCCTCCTCCAATATCAACTCCCGAAGCCCATCCACATTGGGCACGCAAATCCGAACCTGCATCCTCAACACTCCATCATCACCAATGGTCACATCTTTGGCATCATCATGCTGAATTCTGTCCTTAAGGACAAGAAAATGCGGGTCATCATATTGGTGCTCTCTGACGCGATCATATAAGGAAGATCGAGAAACCACACAAGCCAACACCCGACTGGGACCCAAAATATCTAATCTCACAAACCGATTGGCCAAGTCCTTGACATCAACTGCAATGGGTCTCTCCCTAACTGGAATGTACACCAAACTCCCCATACTCACTGCCTTTCAGCACAACGCATCGGCCACCATATTGGCCTTTCCCGGATGCTACAAAACAATAATATTATAATCCTTAAGCAACTCTAGCCATCTCTGCTGCCTCAAATTAAGATCCTTCTACTTGAATAAATGTTGAAGACTGCGATGATTAATGAATACCTCACAAGATATGCCATACAAGTAATGCCTCAAAATCTTCAATGTATGAACTATGGCAGCCAACTCCAAATCATGAACAGGGTAGTTCTTTTCATGGGGCTTCAATTGACGAGAAGCATAAGTAATAACCCTACCCTCCTGTATCAATAAACAACCAATCCTAACTCTCGAAGCATCACAATACACGGTATATGAACTAAAAGCTGATGGCAAAACCAATACTGGAGCCGTGGTCAAAGCTGTTTTAAGCTTCTAAAAGCTCTCCTCACACTCGTCCGACCATGCAAATGGAGCACCCTTCTAAGTCAATTTGGTCAAGGCGACGCAATGGATGAGAATCCCTGAACAAATCGGCGATAATAGCCTGCCAACCCAAGAAAGCTATGAATCTCTGTGGCTGAGGACGGTATAGGCCAACTCTGAACTGCCTCTATCTTCTTTGGATCAACCTGAATACCCTCGCTGGACACCACGTGTCCCAAGAAAGCCACTGAACCGAGCCAAAACTCACACTTGGAGAGCTTTGCATAAAACTTCTCCTCTATCAATCTCTGCAATGCAACTCGCAAATATTCCGCGTGTTCCTCCTGACTATGTGAGTACACCAAAATGTCATCAATGAAAACAAAAACAAACAAATACAGATAAGGCCAAAATACATTGTTCATTAAATGCATGAACGCAGCTGGGGCATCGATCAGCCCAAAAAACATGACAAGAAACTCATAGTGTCCATATCTAGTCCTGAAAGTAGTCTTAAGAATATCTGAATCCCTGATCTTCAACTGGTGATAGCCCGAACGGAGATCAATCTTGGATAACACCCTCTCTCCTTGAAACTGGTCAAATAAATCGTGAATGCGAGGCAGGAGATACTTGTTCTTAATCGTTACCTTGTTCAATTGCCTATAATCGATGCACATTCTCATTGTGCCATCCTTCTTCTTCACAAATAGAACCGGCGCACCCCAAGGTGACACACTAGGCCAAATGAACCCCTTATCTAGGAGCTCCTGAAACTGCTCCTTCAATTCTTTCAAATCTGCTGGCGCCATGCGATATGGCAAAATAGAAATGGGCTGAGTGCCTGGCACCAGGTCAATACCAAAATCAATATCCCTATCCGGTGGCATGCCCGACAGATCTACAGGAAATACATCAGGGAAGTCCCTCACAACTGGGATAGAATCAATACCGGGAGCCTCAACTCCAACATCCCTCACAAAGGCAAGATACGAGAGACAAACCTTCCCAACCATATGCTGGGCTTTCAAGAAAGAAATCACTCTACTCGGAATATAATCAGTCACACCACGCCACTCGATCCGCGGTACACCCAGCATGGCCAAAGTGATTGTCTTAGCATGACAGTCTAGAATAACATGACACAGAGATAACCAATACATGCCCAAAATAACATTAAAGTCCACTATGCTCAATAGCAATAGATAGCTCGGGTATCCAGACCCCCAATAGTCATAACACATGACCGATACACACGGTCCACAACAATAGTATCGTCCATTGGGGTAGACACATGAATAGGTAAAGCAAGAAACTCCCGAGGCACACCTAAATAATGAGCAAAATATGAGGACACATAAGAATAGGTGGAACCGGGATTAAATAATACGGAGGCATCTCTGTGGCAGACTGAAATAATACCTGTGATGACCGCATTTGAAGCAATGGCATATGTCCTGCCTGGAATAGCATAAAAATGAGCCTGGCCACCACTTGATCGACCTCCCCCTCTGGGGCGACCCTTAGGTACCTGATCCCCACCCTAGCTGGCCGGGCGGCTGGTGAAGTAACTAAAGCAAAAGTCGAGGGCTGACCCCTCTGCTGAAGCTGACCACCACAAAGTCGAGGGCACTGCCTCATCATGTGACCAAACTCTTCGTACTCATAACAACTACCCGGTGCTGGAGATGTGGACTGAAGGGAAACCCTCACATCGGAGTGACTAGCAGATGCACTCGGCACAAAAGAACCCTGAGCTGATGGGGCACGAGATGAACTCTGAGCTGGGAGGGCGCTGAGTGAAGGTTGGCCCTGCTAGGACCCATGATGACCACGACCTGAAGATGCCCCATGATACTTTGGACGGGCCGACTGATAAGGCCTGAAAGAACGACCTCTACCATGCTGGAAATGGCCCATCGAAGGAGCACCACTATAATTGCCCGATCCACGAGGCCTCTTGGCCTCCCTCTCCTCTCGCTCCCAACGGCGAACTATCTCAATGTCACGAGCGATATCCACCACCTCCTCGAATGTAGCACCCAATACTATCTCTCTCTCTGGTCATCAAAATACGGAGATGGTAGTTAAGGCCATCCACAAATCTCCTAATCCTCTCGCGATCTGACGGAATCATCCAGGTGGCATGATGATCCAACTCAGAAAACCTCATCTCATACTGGGTCACGGTCATATCTCCCTGCGTCAACCACTCAAACTACTTACGCAGCTGCAATATGCGAGACTGCGGCACATACTTCTCCAAGAAGAGAGTAGAGAACTACTGCCAAGAAAGGGGTGCTGCACCGATAGGCCTACGCCTCTCAAAATCCTCCCACCAAGTAAAGACAACCCCAATAAACTGGAAGGTGGTAAATGCCACACCAATAGACTCGAGAATCCCTGCTATACGGAGCATCCGCTGACACCTGTCAAGAAAACCCTGGGCATTCTCGCCCTCAGCACCACTGAATGTTGGAGGTTGGAGTCTACCAAACCTATCAAGACGATGCTGCTCATCCTCCAGCATAACTAAAACCATGAACTCCTGCATTGGTGCAACTGGCTGAGCTGGAGGTGCCTCTGGCATTTGTAGTCCCTGCACTACCTGCTCATGTGTTCGAGCAGTGGGGGTCTGGTTGCCTCCCCCGGTATGCGAAGTAGTTGCTGCTGTGGTGGCTAAAACTGCCTGAGCCAGGCTAGTGCAAACTGTCAAGATTTGAGCAAAGGTCTCATGTAGGCCTAGAATCACGATGGGCACTGCTGGTGCTTGAACTGGTGCTGTTGGAGTCTGATCCAGAGCTGGGGTAGCTGGTGGATCAACGGGTGCTGCCCTCACTGCTCTGCCTCTGCCACGACCACGACCGCGTCCACGCCTCTAGTGGCCTCAACGGGTGGTACTGGTGGTCGTCCACCTCATCCAGTAGCTCGCGTCCTCACCATTTGTGAGAGAATAGAATAATAGAAGTTCAGTTCTCGGATCAACAAAGTCGCACGACAAGAATTTCAAGAATATGAAGTTTTTCCTAAAGGTTCTGCAGCCTATCGAGGATAAATACAGACGTCTCCGTACCGATCCGTGAGACTCTACTAAATCGGCTCATGACTCGTGAGACCTAGTAACCTAGGCTCTGATACCAACTTGTCACGACCCCAATCCCGATCGTGATGGTGCCCAACACACTGCTAGGTAAGCCTGACCAATTAACAACCTTAACCCGTTTCTCATACAGTTCATTATTAGCTAACACAGTTAAATTATCAAATCATCATATTAGAAGTCTGAAATAAGAGTTAAACATGTAGAATTTCGAATAATAATCATACTACATAGCCTATATAGATCCAGTGTCACAAGTCTGACCCTCTAATACAAGTTCAATGGCCTAATACATAGCAATCTAGGGAATACGGATAAAGTAAGAGAATAGAAGGTAGAGATAAGGCTGCGAACGCAGTGCAGCTACCTCGATGCTCCCGGATGCGCTGCCCGACTGAAAATCCTCAACAACCTCAGATGCACCTGAATCTATACGCAAGGTGTAGGGAATAATGTGAGTACTCCTACCTAGTGAGTAATAAACATAAATAATGACTGAGAGTAAGAAATCATGGAGGAACATAAAGTAATCCACATTGCAGTAGTTTAAAAAAACAAGTAATATAAAAGCAATAAACTAATGAAATCG
The DNA here is from genome assembly GCA_026770625.1 of Nicotiana glauca. Classification (NCBI taxonomy): domain Eukaryota; kingdom Viridiplantae; phylum Streptophyta; class Magnoliopsida; order Solanales; family Solanaceae; genus Nicotiana; species Nicotiana glauca. Next base: position 197,231 of record MU768346.1, read on the forward strand.
AAATGTGGAAATGCCAGAGCAAATAAGTAGTCAAGTGACAGATATGTATAAAGAAAGTCAACACATAGAACGGTACCATATAGTACCCGCCGCGGCGTGCAGCCCGATCCATTTATTTATCGTAGACGGTGCTCACTGGGGGGTGTACAGACTCCGGGAGGGGCCCCTTACAGCCCAAGCGCAATAACAAGCCATCTCGTGGCACCAATCTAGGACCTCGACCTCATATCAATATAAGAATAACACTACTGTGGCGCGCATCCCGATCCTATAGTATCCTCACATCTGGACCTTGGCCATACTCAGTCCCAAAATCATATAAGCCCCTCGGGCATTAGTAAAACAGTAACTCTCAACCCAAACATCATTTAACATATCATTTTAGTTTCAAAATCGAGTAAAAGTGGCTGAGTTGTAAAATAGTAGAAAACGGTACGACTGAGTTCAAGTAGTCAATCAAAACAGAGAGGAAATAGTGATAAAAACTCCTCGAAGGGTTCAAATAGTTGGCACGAAGCCCAATTATGAAAATCAGACAAATAATGATGATATCAATCAAGCTTCAATCAAATACGCGGTAAAAGCATCACTCGGGACGGACCAAGTCACAATCCCCAATAGTAAACGACCCCACGCTCGTCATTGAGCTTGTGCCTCACCTCAATATAGCATTATAATGTGCAAATTCGGGGTTTCAAACCCTCAGGATATCATTTACATTCATTACTCACCTCAAACCGGTCGAAACTCTAGCTCGCTATGCCGTTGCCTCTCAAATCGGCCTCCTCGTGCGTCAAATCTGACCAAAACCAGAGCGAATACGTCACAATAGGCTAAGGGAACAAAACCCAAACGAAAACAATCGAAACATATAAAAAATCCCGAAATTAGCAAAACTCGAGCCCACTTCTCGAAACTCAATTTTTTTTACATCAATGGGTTTCTTGTCACTCCATGAGTCTATGCATATAAAGTACACCAAAATCGGAGTCCAAATGACCCCTCAAATCCCAATTTAATATCTCAAAATCCCAAGCCCTAGTTCTTCCATTTTTGGCTAAACTTCCCTGAATTTCTAGGTTAATTTCACATTATAATCACGTTTTTGGTTCATAAAACTTACCTCCAATCAATCCTCTTTGAATACCTGTTCAATTTCTCCCAAATAGCTCTCAAAATACTCAACAACTTAGGAAAAATGACTTAGGCTCGCGGATGAAATGTTTAAAAACCTTCTGCCGAGCTTCTGGAATCCCTTTTACGCGAACGTGGTCAAACCCCCGCATTCGCGATTCACAAATATTTCCTTGAACAAAATTACCCTTCGCGAATGCAGTGCGCTACCTGCAAACGCAAAGCTTCCACTGCCTCAACTACGCGAACGTGAACCCTTGGCCGCAAACGCGAAGAACAACACAAACAGGACCCCATATCCTCCTATGCGAAGGCGAATAACTCCCCGCGAACGCGAAGCACCAGAAACTCACCTTCCGCATTCGGACCCACTATCGTGAACGCAAAGAACAAAAATAGACATGCCAAAAATTCTTCTATGCGATCGCGGCCCCAGGCTCGCGATCGCGAAGACCAAATTAACCCTACAACATCTGCTGCAATTCTGCAATTTCTCAAGGTTCAAAACTTCCTGATAGCCATCCGAAATTACCCCGAGGCCCCCTGGACCTCAGCCAAAAGCACCAACACTTCCTAAAACATCATTCAAACTTATTCCAATCATCAAAACACATCAAACAACACCAAAACCATCAAATTACATCGAATTCAAGCCTAAGTTCTTCTAAAACTTCCGAAACACGCATTTGATAAAAAACCCAACCAAATTACCTCTGAATTACCTGAAATTTTACACACACATCCCAAAACACATAATGAAGCTACAGAAACTCTTGGAATTCCATTCCGACCCTCGGATCAAAATCTCACCTATCAACCGGAAATCGCCAAAATACTAACTTCGCCAATTCAAGCCTAATTCTACACCGGACCTCCAAAACCAATTCCGATCACACTCCTAAGCCTCAAATCACCTATTGAAACTAACTGAACCATCAAAATTGACATCCAAGCCCTCTACACATATGTCCATATTCGGTAAACTTTTCCAACTTAAGCCTTCTTAAAAGAGACTAAGTGTCTCATTTCTTACCAAATTCCACTCCAACGCGAAACAAATCAACTCGACCACATAAGACACAGATAACAAAGCATAATGAAGCAGAATTAGAAAAAATGGAGTGGTAACTCATGAGACGACGGGTCGGATCGTCACATTGTTCGTCAAGGTTGTGCAGCTGTTTGATAGTTTTTAGTTTTCCAGCTAGAACGACTATTCCAAGTTGCAAAATAACCTGAAGACTCTTTTTCCTCTTATGGATAGAGTAATCGTTGAACAAAAGTTAGCTGCGTGATAAATTCAACAAGTTGAAGATTGATCTTCTTGGATTTAGTGGTCTTTTGCCTGACTACCCTATAGTTATCTCCGATAGTGATGATGATGAGATATTTAGAGAAATTGAGGAGTACTGTGATGATGATAATGATGATGGTGCTGCTGATGGTGATGATTATTAGTGTTTGTAATTTTTTTTTATGTTTCAATGCTATGCTTTTTTGTTTACTTCAACCCGTAGAGCTGAAGTTTTTTAGGTTCATTTTGTATAACTTCAGCCTATAGAGCTGAAGTTTTGTTTAATTTGTGTGTTGTTCTGACCTCTTTTTATATCAATGTAATTGTCACCCTCTTTGTTCTTAGCTTTCTATTTGCATTATCCTTGTTATTTGTCGGTATTTGCTTTATAATTCTTAGTTGCAGTATGGTACTTAGTTTTTATTAAGTTCTTTTTCTACAACTTCAGCTTAGAGATACTACAACTTTTGTTTGTACATGCGTTTCTTTTTGTGTGATGTATGCGTATGTATGTGTGTGTGTGTATTTAAGGATATGTATTTCACATACTGTAACCTAAAGTTTTTTCTCACAGAAGTCATTGCGTACTTTTTTAAAATGCAACCAAACCTGTAAGCCTGCGCAACAAAATTGAGTGATTTGTACTTTAGCAGTTTATAAAATTGTCCAAGAGCTTATTTTTTTTATTCCTATGAAAAATCATATTTCAGTTATGTCATACAATAAAGAAAGTCTAAATTCAGACCAAGGATTATTGAAGGTTGGAGTATTTTTCAGTGTGTTTCTTGGAATATGGATGAGGTGCTGGAGAAGATAAGCAAGTTGTTCTGTTATGCCCAACTTGTTTACATCGGCTGCATTTGGTAGACTTGAATGGTACTGATGATTCAGTCGCAGGTATATGCCTCTTCTTTTGTCTTCTTCCTTGTAAAATCTCTACATCAGGAGGTTTTGTGATCTCATATTGTACATTTTGTGGTATATCCCATGATTTTTGATCTCCCACGGTTTTCACATGTCCTTCATATGTTTTCAACCAAGTTTCCCTTGAATACCAATTTGAGCAGTAATCAGATTTATATAAATATCTCTTATTAATAGCAGCAATTTCATGTGGACAGGGCAATTCATCAAGTTGGAATTCCAGGTAGTCACAAGTTCTCTTCTTTAAGTCTACAATGAATTTGATTCCTTCACTATTTATTCTAAATAACATTGAGTCAAAGTTGAACACCTAACAATGAATAAAAAATTAAGACAAACTATATTAGTATATTTTTGCTTCAAAAGAAAAAGTATGAAATTTTTTAAATGTAAGAAGTAAATCACTGTAACACATATAAAAAGTTGAAGTTAATAAATATACTCACAAACATTTTGCAAGCCAGGTCCATCTTCTTAGTCATCTCTTCTTCTGCCCATATTGATACTTTGTGAAAAGTTTCATTTGCCTTTTTTCTCTGTTCGTAAAATCACTCTCTCAACTTTTCTTGGATGAAATCTAACATTCTTAAAATAGGCATTTCTCTCCGTTTTAGTAAAATGGAATTCATTGATTCTACCATGTTTGTTGTTAGCATATCATAATGTCGCCGTGGGAATCACGATTGAGCCCATCTCTCGGGAGGATCTTCCATTATGTAATTGTATGTTTTCTTGTCAATAGTTTTGAGTTGGGACATTAACTGATTAGAATCTTCACGTTTGTATGACCTTGCAGCACTTTGAAAAAGATTTATTACCGTGACTTTTGCATGTCTTTGCTTTAAATTTTTCTCAAAGTGATAGAGGCAGATACCATGGTGAGCTTCAGGAAAAACTTTTCTAATCCTATTTGCGATCGATTGGTTTCTATCTTACAAGAAAACCAGTTCACGACGGACTTGAATTGCGTTTCTCATTTCCCCGAAGAACCAAATGTGTGCCTCATTGTTTTCTGATTCTGCTACACCAAAACATAGAGGAAAGATTTGATTTTTTGCATCCTTTGATACAACAACAAATAGAACACCACGATATTTGGACTTTAAAAATGTTGCAGCTACTGCAATAACGGGTCTACAGTAGGACCAACCAACTACTAATATCGCAGGAGCAAAGAACATGTAAGCAAATCTGTATAATGAAACACAAAAAAAAAAATCATAAGGTGTGAAGTTTTTCAAATAGGAACATTTGAAACTTCAGGCTGATGGTTAGTATTGTTTTGCTTACCTACTCTACGCATCTCTTTTTATGCTTGTGTACGTTCCTGGTTTTTTGGCCACCATCATGTATAGGTATGAAGGAAGAATCTGGTAGTTCTCTTCAGGTGTTCCCCTTATGCAAGCAACATCTTTGTGAATAGCACGTCATGCCTTGTGATAACCAATGTCAATTCCAAATTTCTTTTTCATTTCATTTTCTACAAAGGCACGTAATCTCTATCTTTTTGTCTCGAACATGTTCTATAATTTGTTCACTTATAAAATTTGATGTAGCATGCTTCTGATCTGATTTTCTTGCATCAACCGAGCATTCATGGATGTTATAATATTTTATCACCTTGAACATTATGTAATTTTTTATTTTGGTAGCACGTACATTCCAACCATATTTGTTCACGATAAATTTCAGCTCGTATCTCTTGGAACATAATCTAACAACAATGAATTCAACTTTCTGGTTTATCTCCAAGCTACAGAAAAATTTAGTCATGTTTTGTTTGTTCTCAAAGATTGATTCAACTCTTAATTTCTCAGGCAACGCATCGTGCCTAAGTATTTTACATGGTGGAGATTCTTTCACCTTTCTCCTCACTCTTTTTCTTGATTTTTTAGAAGCATAAGAACTTTCAGAAATTTCTTCAACTCTATCTGATGTTATTGATATAAGCTCCATATTTACTTCATCTTCGTTGTTACTTATCATTGCAGAAGGTAATAAAAAGCTTTATTGAATTATGCGTTGGTTGTCAATTTACATTATTAGTTGTCCTTCTTCTTCTTGGTCATCGACAAACTGGTATGAATTTATTAGAGGAGGGGGTAATTGTGGCAGCATTATATATTCTGAAGCAGCTGTAATGTTAGAAGGTTGTTGCCTGTTGTCTACTTCTATTATTAGCTGTCGTACTTCATGTTGATAGTCAGCTTCAGGTTCTAAATCTATCGCATATGGAAGAGATTGGTTGAATGCTGCAGATTCTGAAGGTTGTATTTTTTCGACGACGAAATAGCAATTCTTGTAGGCTGAATCACTTGTAAGCAAATGTATACACGTACTGAGTTCTTCATCTGAAGTTACAAGCATTCCTTTGCTTGTATTTAGTTTGATATCAAATCATTCTTTTGGTACATATCTGGTTGAATCAATATTTGCAACTTCACTAATTGTCTTCAGGAAACTAATGAATGATATGTGCTTATTAAGTAGAACAAGTTTTGTATCATGATTCAAGTATTTGAAATCAGGAGTCCAACTCCCATTGAAAGTTATAACAACGCAAATCAGATTCATCCTGTAGACTGTAGTTTTGGTTAAAAGTCATAACAAAAGTGTCAAATATAGGATAAAAGCTTCAGCTCATCACTAAATACACTAAATAAACAAAAGCTTTACAACAAATACTATTCAGTCCAGGACAAAAACTTCCGCTTATCAAGTGCTGGATTTTTTAGAAATGAACTAAATAACTTCAGCACATTGAGTTAAAGTTATTTGAAAAAGCTTTAGGATAAAAACTATCGAGTCCAGGAGAAAAACTTCATCTTATCAAGTGCTAAAGTTTTTAGAAATGAACTAAATAACTTCAGCACATTGAGCTGATGTTATTTGAAAAAGCTTTAGGACAAAAACTATCGAGTGCAGGAGAAAAAATTCAGCTTATCAAGTGCTGAAGTTTTTAGAAATGAACTAAATAACTTCAACACATTGAGCTAAAGTTATTTGAATAAGCTTTAGGACAAAAACTATAGAGTCCAGGAGAAAAACATCAGCTTATCAAGTGCTGAAGTTTTTAGAAATGAACTAAATAACTTCAGCACATTGAGCTGACGTTTTAGAAAATAAATTCAACAAACATAAGCACGTTTCAACATTAATTGCATAGTACACAGGAGTGAACATAATAAAGACAATTAAAGTAGTAATTATATTCCGTTGGGGGTATATGTTAGTGTAATAATTACATTCCTATCACATTCATGCACGTTTTTCTTTCGACAACGTTTAAAATTCCTCTTTGCCTTTTCACATACCATGCAAAAGTTATTTTCCCTATAAAAGCACGCTATACTTTGAGAGTTTATTCACTCAAACACATATATTTTAGCAGACATAAAATACAAAAAGGAGAAAAATAGATGCTGTCATCAGGCAAATAGTGGAAGAAATCAAGCAAGACATTATAGAGGCCTTTGAGGTGAAACTGGATGAGCTCATAGACAAGTACGATAGGGAGCTCGAAGAAATCAACAACAATCTTGATACGCTTGTGATGAATGCAAGATTTGGTAATCTTGCTGATGAATATGCTCGTCCATCTGGCAGAGACGACGACGACAACGATGACGACAACGATGATGATAATATGGACAATTAGTTTTTCTTTTTGTTATTTTTGTTATTTATGTTAATTTATACTTTTAATGTTTAATGAAATGTTCAGTTTTTTTATAAGTTTTTTTGCATTTTTTAATATTAATTTTATTCAAAATCGAAAAATAGCAGAGGAAATGATTAACTTCAGCTCTTCTTGCTTAAGTATTTAAAGATTAACTAAAAAACTTCAGCTCTTCCAGCTGAAGTTTTTAAATATTAACTAAAAAACTTCAGCACCTATGATGAAGTTTTTTGTGCAATATATAATTTTAATTTATGTTTTTTCATCTAGTGTAGGAGGAAAACTTCATCAGCTCATATTGCTGAAGTTTTTACAGATTACGTAAAAATCTTTAGCAACTAATGCTTAAGTTTTTTTGCAGTATGAAATTTTAATTTATGTTTAATATTTAACCAGTGTAGGAGGAAAACTTCAGCTCGTTTTGCTGAATTTTTTAAATATGAACTAAATAACTTCAGCTTGTTTAGCAAATAAATAATGATAACACTCATATGACTCGTTTTAATGAAGTTTTTAGATATGAACTAAATAACTTCAGCTTGTTTAGCAAATAAACCAATAATTTCAGCATATTTGTCGGATTAGAATATTAGAAATGAACGTCAAACAGATTTAGAATGCAAATTCAGCATATCAGTGAAGTTCGTGAAACAAATTTTGAATACTTACAATGTATTTTGTAATTTTGAATTTGAATCCGGTTCAAATCTGGTTTGCGATAGGCGATCTCAAGAGAGATGGAGTGATGGAGGACATACGACTCTGGAATTTGAATTTAGGTATGGTTGATGCATCTTTTATATGTTTTGGAAGGAGTATAATGGTCATATTAATACGGATTTTTTGTTAGTTGGTTACGAAATCGATAGTTTTTAAAAATAAGGTATAGGTTAAAAGGTGGCGTAAAAATAGGGTACGGCTGCAAATCGCCCATATATATAGGAATTTTTACCTTCTATAGTAAATGTTAACACCAAATTTATTTTAAATAAATACCATTTAAAAAATTATATTTATAGATTCCTTTTAAGATTTATAGCAAAATATTTAACTTTGGTTACCTCCTAGCCCTAAGCCACTAAATATGCTAATCAATTACACTAATTTCTTTCTCTCTCTACTTTGATACATCCCATTCTCTTCCCCCATCCCATTAAAATTTTTGATCTCCTCCTCCTTTCACCGGATTTGTGCAAAGCCCACTTCAGAAATTACTCTGGCTCCTGCATCCAGTTGAGAGAAACTCGGTTCAAAAACCTTTTTGTCTAAAGTTTCTGATCCTAAAATCACTCTTCTTTAAGCTTTGATTTTGATAGTCATAGCATATGGGGATTATCCTGTTATTCATCGCAAGTTCCCTAAGATTTTATTGCAATTTGGTAGTTTTAGAAATTTGAAGCCTATGGTATGATTGGCCTTTGAGAATTTTGGTGGGTTACATCTTTGGATTTGGGTGGATTCTTGAATCAAGACAAGAATAATATGTTTCGACTTTTTCTATGTTTTGGATTCTTCTAGGACCTTCGTCTATGGTGGTAGTTTCAGCTACGTTAGAGTTCACCCGATTGAAAGATTATTTGGTTTTAATTGGATGATCACAGCCGCCAAAATTCTTAATCATAGATTTCATTATTTGCTTACCACACAAATCACCGTAGCAAGTAATCAAGTGATGTCCTTATAAAAGTCAAATAGAGTGTACAAAATCTTCAAATGTAGCGAGATACATTCAAGTTGCTTATGGAATCATGGTCGGAATCCAATGGGTCGTCGGAAAATTGTCGACTAAAATAGCTCGTCTGAAGTTAGGGTTGAGCAATATAAAGATTCTGTAACCTTTTTTTTAAGAGCATTTCAATGTATCTCGATGTATTTCATTATATTCACTATCTTTTTTTCATTTTAATTCAATGTATCTCATTGTATTCCATGTATTTCATTGTTGTCACAATCCCAAACCGGACCCGATCGTGATGACATCTCTCGTGAAGATAAGGCGAGTCGACACAATTCCAAAATTTAGTTTTTTTAACCGTTAAAATAAATCAATTTAAGTCATTTTAAAGGATAAGTCCCCCACAAGTATAAACTTAGCAAAATAAAACAAGTGCGAAAATGAATACAGCCTGACATCGGGGTGTCATAAGTCACGAGCATCTACTAAGGTCTAAAATACAACGAAATTCTAGAAAATATACTAGAATAGTCTGATGACATCAAGAGGGAGTAAAGCTATATTGCGGACGTCAAGCAGCTACCTCGCTAAAACTCCAATGACTTTGCCTCAACTTAGCCAATACCCGCTACCAGGTGCTGAAATACCCGAATCTGCACAAAAGGTGCTGGGAGTAAAGCGAGTACTCCAACTTAGTGAGTAATAGTCATAACTAAAGTCTGAACGGTAAGAAATCACGAAAAGAGCATCATCATGATGTATAGAAGTAGTACAAAACCAGTAAGAAACAACGAAGCTGTAAAAATCTCTCAAAACATCTTAGCTCAGTTTAAACTTCTTTAACAATGACCTTTTCAACAGTTACGCAAATGAATGCAAAACGATTAGTGCTGATAAGCACAGAAAATCTGCCTCTCGGGCATGACAAGCAAATAAGAAGATAAGCACATAAGGTTCGCCCCTCAGGCACAATGTCAACAAATCTGCCCCTCGGGAAATATCTCAGAACCGTACCAACCCTTCTGGCAATCAAATGGAAAAATACCACCCCGAGCAATCACATAGAACAATACTAGCCCCTCGGGCTATATCTAACATCACAATGGGTACCCGCGCTCACTGGGGGTATGCAGACTCCTAGAGGGGCCCCTTACGGCCCAAGCACAATAACAAGCCATCTCGTGGCATCAAAACTAGGCCCTCGGCCTAATATCAATCAAGCCACCTCGTGGCGTACATATCTCAGGCCCTCAACATCAAATCAGTATCAGTGTTACCTCACAACATAAGCCCTCGGCCTTGCTCAGTCAAAAATTCTCACAAGCCCCTCGGGCAATAGTAAATAGTATTCCTCAGCCCAAACATCATTTAAAATATTATTTAAGTCTTAAAACTGAGTAAAAATGGCTGAGTAATAAAACAGTGGAAAATAATATGATTCAGTTCAACTAGTAAGTCAAAGCAGTGAGGAAATATAAATAAAAAGCCCTGAAGGGTTCAAATATTAGCACGAAGTCCAAATATGGCATTCAACCCAAATCATAATGATAACAAATAAGTTTCAGTCAAATACGCGATAAAATCATCAATCGGGACGGACCAAGTTATAATCCCCAATAGTGTACAACCCCACGCTCGTCAACAAGCGTGTGGCTTACCTCAACGTAGAACTACGATGTGCAATTTGGGGTTTCAAACCCTCAGAACATCATTTACAATCATTACTCACCTCGAACCGGCTAAATCTCTAGCTCGCGAAGCCTTTGCCCCTCGAATCAGACTCCATGCGCGTCAAATCTAACCAAAATTAGAACGAGGACGTCAAAATATGCCAAGGGAACAAAGCCCAACTGAAAACAATCAATAAAGGGCATAAATCCCGAAATTACCAAAACCGGACCCCCGGGCCCACGTCTCGAAATTCATAAATTTTTATACCAATAGAATTCTTATCTTCCCACGAGTTCATACATACCAAAAGTTCTCAAACCCGACCCCAAATGGTCCATCAAAACCTCAATCATAGGTCTCCAATCCTAAACCCTAGCTTTCCCCAAGTTTCACCCTTAATTTTCATAAATTCTAGCTCTAATCCATGAAATAATAGCATATGAATGAGTTTTAGGTAAAAAATCCTTTCCTAAATGAAGTTCCCTTGAAATCCCTCTCTCAAATCGCCCAAAAAGCTCCAAGGCCGAAGTAAAAAATGGTGAAATAACCCAAAATTCGCGAAGGACTCCTTTTAAATTCTTCTGTCCAGTTGTTCCGCATCTGCGATGCTATAGCCGCTTCTGCGATACCGCATATGCGGTCTCACCTCCGCATCTGCAAAAATCATTTAACGAGCAAAATACCGCATCTACGATCAACTCTCCGCATCTATACCTTCGCAGGTGCGGTCAATCCACTGCATCTCCGGTTCCTAACTCTTCCCCTCAAATCCGCTTCTGCGGCTCCCTTCCCACATGTGCGGCACCGCACCTGCGATCCCCAATCCGCAGGTGCGAAAATACTAGAAACAACAAATCAAGTAGCTGCAACAAAATCCAAACTTCTCCGTTAACCATCCGAAATCACCCCGAGGCCCCCGGGACCTCAACCAAAAGCACAAACATATTCTAATACCTTATTCAAACTTGTACCAATCTTCAAAACACTTCAAAAAACATCAAATCAACCAAAACACCTCGGATTGAAGCCTAAGTTTCTAAAAACTTTCGAATTTCGCTTTTGATAAAAAAACCCAACCAAACCACATCCGAGTAACCTAAAATTTTGCACATACATCCCAAATGACACAAAGAATCTACTACAACTCTCAGGATTCCATTCCGACCCCTATATCAAAATTTCGCCTACCAACCAGAAATAGCCAAAATATAAACTTCGCCAATTTAAGCCTAAATCTTCTCCAAAACCCATTTGGATCTGTCACGACCCGGATTCCCCACCATCGGGATCGTGATGGCGCCTACTCGTGGTAGCTAGGCAAGCCAATTTACTCACCATCTTTCATTTAATAAAAACCATCCTGTTGTCAATTTAATAACATGAGTAATAATAATAACATTAACTGCGGAAGTCTACTTTCATAAGTTTGAATATAAATGTGAAATACTCAACATAAATCCTCTACCCAAGATGTGGAGTCACTAACTCACGAACTACTAAGAATAACTACATATAATGGTCTGAAAGAAATATAACAACCGTTTGTCTCGAAACAATGAGACTACAGCATAAACGAAAACATAAGAAGAGACGCCGGGCCTGCGGACGCCTGCAAGCTACCTCAGTCTCG